>PVIW01004304.1:0-136624 GCA_004026585.1 Noctilio leporinus
CCTGTACTCAGAAAACTACAGAACAATGAAGAAAGAAATCAAGGAAGACACAAATAAATGGAAGCATATACCATGTTCGTGGATGGGAAGAATTAACATCATTAAAATGTCCATACTACCCAAAGCAATCTACATATTCAATGCAATCCCAATTAAAATACCAATGACAGACTTCACAGAAATAGAAAAAATACTTCAAGAATTTATATGGAGCCAAAAATGCCCACGAATAGCCACAGCAATCTTGAGAAAGAAGAACAAGGTAGGAGGAATCACAATACCAGACTTCAAACAATACTACAAGGCTACTGTCATCAAGACAGCATGGTACTGGCATAAGAATAGACATATAGATCAATGGAACAGAATAGAGAGCCCAGAAATTAACCCAGGACTCTATGGTCAACTAATATTTGACAAAGGGGGAAGGAACATCCAATGCAGTTAAAACAGTCTCTTCAACAAATGGTGTTGGGAGAACTGGACAGTAACATGCAAAAAGATAAAACTAGACCACCAACTTACACCATACACCAAAATAAACTCAAGATGGATAAAGGATTTAAACATAAGCAGTGCCACCATAAAGGTCCTGGAGAAAAATATAGGCAGTAAACTTTCGGATATCCTATGCAAAAATATGTTTACTGATACTTCAAAAAAGAAAGAGGCAACCAATGGGTGTTTCTCTCACACATCAATGTCTCCCTCTAGTTCTCTCTCTGTTTCCCTCTCTCTAATAATAAAATCTTTTTTTTTTTAAAGATTTAAGGTTAGAACCTTTTATTCTCTTTCTACCAGACTTTTCTCTCTCCCTTCCTTCTTGCTCCCTCCCAGCCCTCCTACACCCTCTCCTTTTTTAAGAAGCTGTTCTTCTGACTCAGATATTTAAAATAAGCTATGGTAGCATCCTTATATTTGGTCTTTTCCTGTTTAATTTCTTTCTTTTCTTTTTTTTTTAACTATTTTGTATTGGAGAAAGGAGAGTTCTAAGAAAAGCTTTCATAACAGGTTCAAAAGTATAAAAGCCATTTCAAGCTCCAGACATTTGTAGCCTTTATTTCTTTGGTCCTTGAAAGGGCTTTTTAAATGTTAACGGCTAGGATAGGACTGTTTCTATACCAATATTCCAAGCTTCATTTCCTTTGTAGTCTTGGATTCTTCCTTACCCTCAACCCCCCAGTAACCTCCATGCCAGCTTCCTATTTGAAACAAAAATAGTAAGAAAAAAGTTTTTAATTCATTATAATGTGTGTATAGACAGACTTCTAAGATCACAACACAGTACCTACATCTTATAGAGTATTAAAATGTTTTTGCTTTAAATTCTTCTATATATGGAGATTTCATATGTCTACTTAATATGCTTTCATTTTTAAAAGTGACATGTAACCTGCAAAGTTATTAGAGCTAAAATAGCTAACAAGAACCTTTGTGATCTCCCTCTCCTTAGAAATGCTGAAATATAATCTTCAAAAACTAATGTCAAAAAAGTGCTGTTTATAGACTTAAGTTAAAAGAGGCTTAAATCACTTAGAATACAGTATTATTATATTTTAGAAAAAATTATGCAAATACAAAAAATAAGTCTGAAGCACTATATTCCAATGTCTTAACAGTGATTATTATTTCTAGGCAGTGAAATCATGTGTTTTTATTTTTTATTTTTCTTCTTGCTTAAGTATACATGTATTGTTTGTGGTAAGGGAAAATATTTCTCTTAGTTTAAAAAATAAGTGATTTTTTTACTACTTTTCAGCACATCATATAGGTACTTCTTAAATATGTATGTATATATATATATATCTTATATTTAATTATTTATATGTACATTATATAAGTAGATAAAAATTCTAAAGAATAGTTTTTAAGATGGTAAAATCACAGCTCTCATTTAAGTATAAAATGTAATCAAAATGTTGTGTCAGAGATCTTAACTTTTAATTAAAGAGGAAACTAGTAAGAAGTGAAAACCAATACATAATAGAATTTGATTTACAGAGATTTATATTCTTACTGCACAAAATACATTTGCATTGCCAAGGACAAGAATCATGTGCATTGTTATGGGCAGAAAACACCTGTATTGTTTTCAGGTTTCTATAATTTAACTTTTATCCTTATGGATGTACAAAATAGCCTAATCAAAGATGATTAAAAGTGCACACTCATTTTGAATGTTCCTAGACATTCAGCAGTTTCTGTCCATTTCCAATTCATTGCCAAATGTTTCGATATACTTTATTAATTAGTCAACCAAAGTAAAATGCTCACAATTAAATTTCAAATTCCTGGAATACAAAAAAAATAGTGTTTTATTGTTGCTGCTATTGTTATTTTTGTTTTGTTTTTAGAGAAGGGAGGGAGAAAAAGAGGAAGAGAAATATCAATGTGGAAGAGATAGACACATCAATCTGTTGCCTTCCATGTGCCCAGACCTGGGACTGAATCCACAACCCAGGCCTGTGCCCTGACCAGGAACTAAACTAGTGATGTTTCAGGTTTGCAGGGATGACACCTGACCAACTGAGCCACACTGGCCAGGGCTATAGTGTCTTTTAACATATCCCCTGGAAATGCTCAGAAAGTGTTCTGAACTAAATATATTACAGGTATATCAAAAGATATTTGGGGTAATACAAACATTAGAAACTTCAGACCAGTTTAAATGATGGAACATTAGTAAATTATAAAACATTATGAAATAGAGATATGAAATAGAAAAACTGTATGAAGAAATTATGAGTTCATATGTATATAATATAAAAACACAAACACAAATGTCCATACAAAAACAAGCTGTCAAACAAAGCATGATTGCCCTGGCTTGGTAGGTGAGTTGGTTGGAGCATCATCCCAGAACAAAAAGGTCAAATATTTGATTCCCAGACAGGGCACATACTTAGGCTGCGGGTTCGCAGGTTAAGTCCCAGTCCAGGTGCATACAATACCTGTCAGGCATGTAGGGCAACAACCAATCAATGTTTCTCTCTCAAATTGAAGTTTCTATCCTTTCCTTTCTTCCTTCCTCTCCCTCTAAAAGTAAGGGGTAAAAAATGTCAAGTGAGAATTTTTTTTTTAAGATTTCATTCATTATTTTTAGAGAGAAGGGCATGGAGGGAAAAAGAAAGGGAGAGAAACATCAGTATATGTTTCTCTGCCTCCAACTACAGACCTGGCTGGAGACCTGGTTATGTGACCTGACTGGGAATAGAACCAGGGACCTTTGGGTTTGAAGGTCAGTGCCAATCCACTGGGCCACCAATAAATATGAATGCCTATTACACACTAAGCACTGAGTATATAAAAATGAAGAAGGCATGGTCTCTGTTCTCAGGAAAGTATTTCAAAGTTCTATTAACAACATGGTCTCCTCTTTTATTTTTTTTAGTTATCCAAGAAAGGACATTGCTGAGTTCCTGGACCTTCTATGAGATACCACTTTGTTCCATTATATTATTTCATACTTTCTATATTAATTCATAAAAGCAATTAACTAGTCCCTGTCAGGTTTTGTGCTAGAAAACACAGCAACAAAAAATAAAGATGAAACAGTCCCTATCCCGAAGAAGTTATTTCAGAACTCGACCTGGTACAGAGTATCTTCTTGTTTTAACAAAACAAGGGAGGGTACGTATTACTGAGTTTCTATACCATTTTTGCAATTCTATTACACAATATAATTTCATCCTTACCTATAGCCTTCTGTATATGCAACCTAGTAAAATCTGATTAAATGACCTGGTTATGATTTCCTGTGTTACTTTTTGGCTTGTGATCTTGTTTTATGATAACTTGAAGATTTAGCCTTATAGGTGCCAACAATTCTGGTGAAGAAATAAAAGACAGATTATCAGCTCATTAAGCATTTCTGGACCTTCACTTAAAGTTAAAACAATTTAGTCACTACTAACCTTATTGTCCTTTTTTATTTCAGAATTCTTTTAGCAATCCAAACTACCTATTCAGGCATCCCATTTGTTCTAAGAGTTCTAAATTGTACATTAATAGTCTGTGAAAGCCTTTGGAAGACTGTAGTCCAGCTGTAACTTAACTGTAATTTAATTGTATTTATATTTACACAACTTTTGTAGAATTACAGTTAATAGGCAGAATATTTTAATTCATAGTAAAGAGCAAGCAACCACTTCCAAAAGACACTTGTTCTCGTCATGAATTTACTCTTCTCTTTAAGAGTTCATTTTTTACAGAACTAATTAAGGTGAGTGACTTTGCTTGGTTAAAAAAGTGACCTTGAGGTGTTTTGTTTTGTTTTGTTTTGTTTGGGGGGGGGGGGGGGGGGTGTCCATAGTATCCTAATCAGCGTCTGTACTGTCATTCCACTTACTGATTTTTGCATTTAAAAAAAAATCACATTTTTGATCAAGGTCAGGCGTAGGGACAAGGACCCTGACAAAATATTAGGTTTGAAGGCAGCCAGTTTCAGGCCTGGTTTAAAATTCAGATACCTTGATGCTGCATGAATACATTTCCAGCATTCGAGCAACACCTTTGGTTATACATTGGTTTGTTTGCGAGCAGGCTGGTGACTCCGCTCAGGCGGAAAAAAGGGGCACTGCTTAAAACGGGTACCGAATTCCCTTTTGGGGTGATGAAAATGTCCTGGGACTCGATCGAGGTGATGGCTGCACCACACTGTGACTGTAACCAGTGCCACTTAATTGTACACTCGAAAATGGTTATTTTATGTTAAGCGAATTTCACCTCAATTTTTTTTTTTAAAAAGCAGGTGTTTTGGTTTTCGTTTGTTTTAAGGAGAAAGCAAATATTTTTGAAAAGGAAGCCCCCCCACCCCACCTGGTTCAGCTTCAAAAGTACCTGCCCACCAGCAGCATCGAGGGTCACTGCCCCTGAGGCAAGCTCACAAAATCCCCTCAAGTGGACCCTCCTTGCAGTTAACAGCCAGTAAAACCGGTACGACACCGTACTGGACTCATTTCAGTGAGAAAAAGAGAGCAGCGAAATATTCATCAGCAGTACAAAGCTGCACCGCCGGTCATCTAGAAATCTCTACGAGCGAGGGCGAACATCAGGATGGAAACGGTAGAAGCCATCTTTTTTTAAGGTTTTTGTCCCGGGGGGTCACTAGGGAGGGTTCAATAAACATTCATTTAAACCTAGGTGCTTAACTATGACGGATACATATGTCAATGCTGCTGCATCTCACAGTAAAAAGTGAAAATCCGATCTAAGCTGCTTCTTGCGCCACGCAGCTTTGCGGCAACGCTCACCGCCATACCCAGACTCGTCCGCGGGAAAGCTCAGGAGAAGGTGGAGCCTCAGAAGACACTCCCGCCACACAGCGCGTAGTACGCCGCTGGGCTTCCTGGGAATTGTAGTTTTAGTCAACCCTCTATCTTTTGCTCAGGCTGGTTAGGGAGCCGCCAGAAAACTACAACTCCCAGCATGCCCCGGGGTGACTGGCGGCCGCGGCTTGTCGAGTGTAGCAGAGAAGGCCCAAGGGGCTCTGCGTTCTGGAGTGGCGCTGCTTGGTGTGGTGGCGAGTTGCAGGCTTCTGGTGCGGCGTCTGAGAAGAACTGCGAGTCGGTTTAGCACTTGCCGTCGAGGTCACCGCAACGATGAGTGCTGCCAGGGAGTCCCATCCGCACGGGGTGAAGCGTTCGGCCTCCCCAGACGACGATGTAAATAACAGTGGCGGAGTGGATGAGGGTTGAGGCCTACCAAAGGTTGGGGTAGGCCGGGATGGGCGGATGCAGGAGGAGGAAGCGCCGAGGTGGCCCGAAAAGCGGGGGTAGGGGGTCCGGAGGAATGGGAAGTGCCTCCCTTTCTCAGTTGGGGGCGGATGGCGCGACGAGGGCCTCGCGCAGAGAGCCGGAGACCTGCGTAGGGAGGGCGGCGGAGGAAGTCTGCGTGGTCGAGAAGGACAAGCCTATAGCCAAGGGAACGTTTGCCCCTCCGGGGGGCTGATGAAGCCTCCGGGTCGAGCCGTTCCGCTCCGCGACAGCAAGACCTGCCTTGCCTGTTTTAGGCTGGAAAGGCTTGTGTGAGAGGGTCAGGCTGTCGGTGCAATCGCGGCAAAATTCCTGCCGGGATTATTTTTGCCGTGTCCTGTTAAGCGTACGTTCAGAACGGTATTGAACGGGGAAAATTGTCCCAGGGGAGCAGTTGCTGCTGGCGCAGGAGACCTACAAGTCCGTTTTGCTGTCAAGTACCTCCCTTGCCCGCCCCCAGCATGTCAGTTTAAATAGCAAACCCTTCGTTCCTTAAAGCAGCACGTTAAATATTTACTGCTAGGCCAAGTGTTGGAAATTCAGAGATGAATAAGTATGCATTGTCCTAGGCCTTTCTGTATATTTGTCCCGGCTGGTCGCGCACTGTCATGGAAACTGCAGTCGCCAGTAAACGTACAACTAGGTCCTTCTTAGCGGGGTAAATAAATGCCGTGGGAACGTTGATGGGGGAATTAGGGGTGGGAGGCATGGTAGGTCACCCTTAAGGGTGATGGGCACCATCGCGTTTTCTTGCTGTTATTTAAAGCACTATCAACGTCTGGATGTATAGAGTTCTTTATTTTGTATAGTGCAAGTCAGTGCCTTTGATAATGTTAACTTTGTGAACCACGAAAGGGTTACTGAATCCTATTAGTGCACCATTTGCAGCAAATGAGATGATGGTTAAGACCCACCACTGTTGGTGGGAGGAAGGATTAGGTCCTGAATAGTAAAGGTCTTTTAGTTTTGCAGGAAGATTAGTCATCAGTGAAGATTGGAGGATGAGTAGTTATTATACATTTATTCATGCCGTCTTTTTCCTCCTACAACTGGTAGTTAGGTCTCTTCTTGTTTATATGATAATCCAGGACAGGCTAGGAATTTATCTAGATTTTTTAGTAACCTGGGTGCCATTTTAAAAGCTATTACGTTTTCCTTCTCGTTTTTAACTGTAACTTGATTGCTAGAATGTTAGCCACCTGTTTGGCTAGACTCAGTGACATCCTCTTTTTAGCTCAGTGACTTTCAACCAGTGCTCCCTAAGAAGCAAACTGTGCCACCAGAATCCTTAAAACACATAATACAAAAATGAGAAGAGCTAACACAACAATAGTTGTCCAGTATGAGTGAAATCAAAATTGTATCTTTTTTTTTTTTTTTGTCAGATTGGCAAAAGATATATATTTTTTGGTGTGCCATGGAATTTTAGTAATTAGTTTTATATGCACCATGAGATGAAAACAGTTGAAAATCTCTTTTATCTCTGAGTGGTGTGGTTCAATGAGTTGGGCATCGTCCTGTAAAGCAAAAAGCCACCAGTTCAATTCAGGTCAGGGCACATACGGTCCCAGCCTCAGTTAGGGTCATTCAAGAGGCAACCAGTCAATGTTTCTCTCCCTCTCTCCCGTCCCCTCTGAAAATAAATAAAATCTTTTTAAAAAGAAGAAAGAAAATCACTTTTAGATTGACAGAAAACTCGGAGATACTAAGTAATTTAGCACAGAATTAAAGGAATTAAGTCTGTACAGCTTCTGATAGGGTCAGTTTAAACTAGATGACCTTTAAGACCTTTTCCAATCATATTTGAAGGCGATCATTATAAATAGTTGCTAATCCAAATTAGGACCTAGAACCATCACAAACTCCCTAAAATGGATTATGTTGCTAATATATTATAGTACAATACAGTAATCTATCCCTTAATAGTGTTTTTTTAAGTCGGTTTCTATCTCAAATTTTATATAGGTAAATTGTAGAAAATCTAGTGATCGTATATAGTTGGTGAACAGTTTCTAATGAACATCCACTACCTGTAAAAAGGTCGTTGAAGTTT
Source organism: Noctilio leporinus (assembly GCA_004026585.1). Taxonomy (NCBI): domain Eukaryota; kingdom Metazoa; phylum Chordata; class Mammalia; order Chiroptera; family Noctilionidae; genus Noctilio; species Noctilio leporinus. The sequence goes on from PVIW01004304.1 coordinate 7,807, forward strand.
TCTTTGCCCACTGACTTCACATGTTAAATGAGGGTTACAAAACATTTTAAAAGATATTAAAAATAGATATTAAATCATGGACTTCAGCTCTAAGAAAATGCTAACAACATTAGAAGTAAATTCTTAAGAGTTAACTATGGTATTAGTGGTTTCATTGCTTTGATTGGAGTGAAGAAATGACAGTTATCTTTTAGGAAGTCAGTGGAGTTGGGGAGGTTAATTTTAGTCATTAAAGAACCTCTAAGAATGTATCAGGCATCCATGTGCTTTTCAGAATGTAGCACTTGGGCAAGGTACTTGTTGTTAATAGGCTAAGGTCTTTAAAAGGAAGAACTTAAATGTTTTTTTAAAAATTAGGATTATAAATGATAAGGTTATTTATATAAAGACATTGAAGACATTTGCTCTTTTAATAAAGAATTTGGGAAATTTTGGGGTTTTAGACAATTTTTAACCTAGTTTTGTATATTTTTATAACTAGTTCATAAACTACTTCCACATACTCGATTTGATCATGTACAGTATGATAAAAAAGAGGAGAGGAAACAACTTATTAGCCTCTTTGCCTCAGTGTCCTTATTTATTAAATGAGCTCATGAGATAATCTAAATGAAAGCAGTTTGTAAGTTACAAAAGACTTTTTTTCTTCTTTTTAACTGTTAAGCCAGGAATAATTAAGAACGAACTGGTCTTTGAAAAGATGAACTGTCAGATGAAAAGAAACGGGAATTTGGAATCTAGGTACCCAAAATCATGACAGCATATAAGCCCCCTACCAAAAGGAATTTAGAAGAGCCATAAGGGGTTGCCCAATGTAGAACAAATAGTTTTAACTCTCATATGACCATCATTTCTTTTATATTCTTAGTCATTTTTTTAATAATTTTAGAAGTAACAGATAATGAAAATCACCTTTATTAGAAATTCTAATATGAATTTCATCATATCAACCAAATTTGTATTTCACATTTTCATGAGAATTATAGCCAAAATGATTAGCATCCTTTGATACAGCTAACTGCTTATCAGTTGTCATATATGAAACTGGAACATACAATTTCAGGTTTCAGATCTATTTCTAATAGATTTTAGCTTTATTATGAAGTTATTCTAGTTCTTACATTTGTATCATTTAAGTATAATCCTACTTGAACTATTTGAAATGTTTGAGTACTCATAATTTTGTTGTGGAAAGGTTTGTCTTTGCTCCATAATTATTAAACATTTTTATTTTTATCATTTTCATTTTTAGATGATAAACTCAATTAGAATGATCAATCCAGTGAATTTTCATTTCTACATTTCCTTCTAGACACCTTTGTATACACACTTGCCTTCATCATTTGTCCACTTAAAAACCATATCAAGTAAGTTTTGGTGTACAAAGATGATAAAAAATGAAATGGAACAGTCACCCATCTTTTTAGAAAAACAGTATGGTCCAGGCTATTACTGCAAAATGTTGGAGGATAAAGTACTTGTTGTGTGACTCTCTAGTCATACAACATACTTCTTTTTTGTCTTTTTTTTCTTTTTCTCTCTTTCTTTGTTTCTCATTGATTTCTGGGTTGGAGCAAAGTTACCTAGTACTTCATCATTCAAAGGTTTTTGCATAGACAGTTAATTTTGCCATCACCTGTCATTTTTGCATTCACCTGCTGTTTGTGTAATAATTACGAAGTGCCTTCTGTCACTTTTCAATTTTTTACCTATTTGTGGGTAGAAAAGAAATTCTGAATTATTAACTGTGTCCAAAGAAAGCTAGAAGCAACCAACAGAGGGGTGATTTTTTTTAAAAAGATGATAATATAATACTTTAAACAACACGATGAGAAAGCTCTTCTGCCATTTTTCTATTTTCTAATTATTTTAGTCATTTTTAGCTTAGTTGCGAATACTTGATTAATTAAAATGAAGTAATCCTTACATTTGTTTCAAGATATAAGGGAAGGTAACATTAGGAATTCATAATATTTTTTAGGTTTATAACAGGGTTCAATACTTGATATTGATTTGACCCATTTGATAATTACAAGATAGAATAAGTTATTCTGTTCTTTTATAAAAAAAAAAAAAACATAAATTTTTCTTTGTTCTTTGGAAGACCTCTGAGAAAGAATAAAAAATGCTTACAAAAACGAACTGCTCAAAAAGAAACTGAAAAACTAAAATTGGGTCAAGTAGACTCTGATGTTAAATTCAACTTTAGTGATAATGTAGAATATCGCTAAAGCTAAAGTTTAAACTTAACTTTGGCAGCCTTCTGGGCTCAGGGTTCTTGCATATCCTCCTATAAGGCACTGGGGCAAGTAGGTCTCAACATGTGGTTGCCCACATGAACAGCATCAGCATCACTTACAAATTTGTTTAAAATGAAATCCAAAATCCACACCTCAGACCTACTAAATCTGAAACTTCTTGGAAACAAAACTTTTGAAAACTAAGGTCTGGCTGCAAAAGAACTAAAAGCTTCTTCCTTGAGGTGGCTAAAGGATTACAGATGCTCCTCCAATGTCATTATATCCCAATAAACCCATTACAAGTTGAAAAGACTGTTAAATCAAAAAATGCAAACCTAACCTACAACATCATAGCTTAGTCTGGCCAGTTTCTACTGAATGGGTGTCACTTTCACACTGCCATAGAGTTGAAAAATCTTAAGTTGAACCATCATCAGTTGGAGACTGATTGTATATTTTAATTTGAATATGATACACATGTCTAATTTTCTAAGTAAGAATGAGCCCTGTTTATAGTTAAAAACTTACAGGCAAAATAATATTTACTGGTAGACTTTAGATTTTTGTTATGCAAAAAAATTAACTGGGTAATTTCTTTTCCAGCTTGGATCTAGCAACTGGGAGGCAGCAGACTTAGGTAATGAAGAAAGAAAACAAAAGTTCTTGAGACTTATGGGTGCAGGAAAGGTAAGCATCAGACTGTATGCATCTCTTTTCTTTGAAAGTAGGTCTTTTTGTTTGTGTGAAGTGATAAGGACTGAATACATTTGTATTCCATTTTCATGTCTGCATGATTATTTTAGGCTTTGGAGACTATAGCAGATCGAACCTGTGCTTAAATTTTTTATTTCTTAGGATTCTCATTGTCTCTGGGCTGTAGGTTTAGAGATTTTTTTTTTTTTTTTTTTTGGGGGGGTTTGAGGAGATACCTGTGGAAGAAAGGAAATGTTAAAGTTTATGATTTGCTATTTGTTAGACTGATGATTTGATAACAAGGCATTTCTGGACAGACCAATTGATAAATCTTTTATATTTTATAACTCATTCCAATGCTTGAAGCCGTAAACCAAGGAATAACCTTTATCTCTGATTTTTCTAATGTTCATACCTTTTTGTGAAATGCCTTTGTTTGAAGATATAAAATACAGGTTGTGGGAAAACATCACCTACTGTAAAAAACTCTTGTTCCTAGCTCATTTTTACATACAAGTACAGTGATTTTTAGATGTTTATTTTGTAAGCAAGTGAATTTATTTTTGTAACATTGTCCCATTAGCCTTCCTTACAAACCTAATGTGGAAGAAATAGGAAATTTTTTTTCTCTTTTAAGACCCTTAAAATGAGATTGTTTTTTATTTTTGTTATTAATATGGGAATGTATTTGTACATTTTAGTTATACCAACAAAATGGTATAACTTTTTTTTTATAATCACACTAACTCTTTTATGTGTCTGGAGATGGGAAGGAAAAAAATGAGGCAAATAACTATTATGTTATACCAACAATTATTGACTACCATATGCCAGGCACTGGACTAGGTCCTGTGGAGGTCTCATAGATCAATAACACATGTTTGGAACCATCATGTAATGGAAGAAACTGGGTAATTAACAATGTGGAATTAGAATTGCTATGAGAGAGCTATACACACAGTGCTGTGGAATCAACAGACAAGGGTACCTAACTCGGGTTTAGCTATACAAGAATCCTTTTCAGAAACACAGTTGATCTGAATCTGAAAGGATGAGTTAGCCAGACTATAACAGTGGGGTTGAGAGTAGGGAGAGATCATGCAAAACATAGACCTATACAAAGGAAGTATTTGTATACCTCACTAATCCAGATTTTCCATAATTTGTAGTTTGTCATAGAAAGTAGTCTGAAGTTCACCTAGTTCATGCGAATAAAAAATTTGCTAAGGATGTATAGCATAGGTCATAGTTGAGGGCACATGCGCAACCTAATAGAATACCCTGACGTAAAGTGTATGAAATTTAGCTACTGATAGCCAATTGCATCAATAAAACTGGGAGGGAACACTCATACACTGTTGGTGGGAATGTAGGCTGGTGCAGCCACTGTGGAAAACAATATGGGGTTTCCTTAAAACACTAAAAATGGAACTGCCTTTTGATCCAGCAATTCCACTACTTGGACTATACCCAAAGACTCCTGAAACACCAATTCATAAGAACCTATGCACACCTATGTTCATAGCTGCACTATTTACAATAGCCAAGTGCTGGAAACAGCCTAAGTGCCCATCAGTGGATGATTGGATCAAAAAACTTTGGCACATTTACACAATGGAATTCTATATAGCAGAAAGAAAGAAGGAGCTTGTACCCTTTGCAACAACATGGATGGAACTGGAGAGTATTATGCTTAGTGAAATAAGCCAGTCAGTGAAGGACAAATATCACATGATTTCACCCATTATGGGACAATAATGAGCAAAACTAACAACAAGCAAAACAGAACCAAATATATGAATACAATGAATAGGCCTTCAGTGGTCAAGGGGAAAGGGGTTAGGGGGAGGGGGGAAGCAGAGGCAAGAAAGGGGAGCAGCTTAGACAAGAACCTAGTATAAAGGAACCATGGACATGGACAACAGGTAGGATTAACTTTGGGGGGAATGGGTGGGTGGGGAGGGGGACAGAGGGGAGCAAAAAGGGGATGGATGTAATACAACAACAATAAAATAAAATAAAAAATAGGAGGGAACAGATTGAACAGTTGAAAAGAAAATTTGGCTGGCTACCAATACGTATGACCAGTTTAACATACATTAAATTCTCTAGCCAAAGATTATAGATTTGATCTTTTATGTATGCTGGTTAAATTTGTTTAGCTTGTGGCCTCAAAGTATAATCCTAATCTTAGCCTGCCACCATGAGTATTTTATTGTCACAGAGAGAGAACTTGCAAACTAAGTTAAGAATAGACCAGTGCAATACTGACATCCCAGAATAATTTGATGCCATTATATATTCAGACCTTGTTAATGAGGTATCTTCTGCGATCTAAAGCAGCAGCGAATTGAATCACATTTACTCATGAGTAATGGCATGTAAGGCAATACCATTAATGTTTGACCCTTTTGGTAGTATCTTTGGGTATGGAGAATGTGTCGGTCATCTTTTCACAATGGAAAGATTTGTTATTAACTGTATCTTCGCAAATTAAGATTCCTTTGCAAAATCATGATGTTTCAGTGAATAATTTCTTTTCTTTTCTTTTTTTTTAATTTTGTTGTTGTATTACATCCATCCCCTTTTTGCTCCCCTCTGTCCCCCTCCCCACCCACCCATTCAATAATTTGTTTCTCTACCTCATGAAACTGAATATGAATCAAAGAGTAGATTGGAACTGATAAATTGAGAGTAATTATGTAGTCAGATTACTTGGTAACTTTGAATCAGGTTTATTTTTAGTTTTATAGAACTAATTATATTAAATTGTGGTCATTTTGACCATTTGAGATTAGGTGTTTGTTGTAGTAAAATACTAATGAGCTAACTATTTGAGTGTGATGTCAATAATAATTGTGATTTTCATGTTTTATATTTTAAAGACCTATCAGTTTGAGTACTGTAAGTCTGTTATTTCATTTTTAGCTAGCTAAATAATCCACTTGCTTTCTCTCTATGAGATATGCCTGAGACACCGGAAACAGAAGGTGAAATAGTTAAAGCAACTCATTTACTGGCCTTTTTAGGCAAGAACATGTTTAGATAGACTGAATTTTTTAGTTATTTATCCTTCCCACTTAAAATTTCAGCTTGATATTTACATACTCTCGTCCCCCTTCCTCTACTCTTTATTTGTATGTGTTTTAATGGCAATTACTACCTTCTAACATACTATGGTTTACTTAATTTTTTTGCCCCTATCTGTCCCTACCATTGCTAGAATGTAAATCCCATAAAGACAAGGATCTTAATGTAATCTTGTTTCTGCACCATATCCCAAAAGCCTGGAATAGTGTCGTGCATGTAGTATACACTGAATAATTATGTTAAATTAGTGGTCTCAAATTCTAATACATTTCCTGCCTCCTTATAGAAAGAACATACTGGTCGTCTTGTTATAGGAGATCACAAATCAACGTCTCACTTCCGAACAGGTAAGAAACTAAAACATAATTAAAGTAGAGGTGCTAAATTTGGAATATGGAATATTTATACATGTTTTTGGGATATTTAACTTGTGTATAATTGTGTTGATAATTAAAATATTAGAATTGGAAATGTATGCTACGTATATCATGTAACAATTAGTATGTACTTTGAGTTATGAAAGATTTGAGAGTATACATCAATTTAATATTCTAATCAAGAAACTGACCCTTTTTGTCATTTTTACTGATTCACAACATTTATTTTAATTGTAGCGATGTTCTTTGCCTCATCTTGCCAACTGTAATATGTATTGAATTTGTATACTTTCTACTTAAATTATTTAACATATAATAATTGGCATATTATACCATTTTATAGTTTAGTCACTGTTTTGCTCTGAAACCTTTGAAGATCATAAACCCATTGCAAAGCCTAAAGAAAATGACTTTTTTTTTCTTTTTTTAAATTTTATTGTTGTTGTATTACATCCATCCCCTTAAAGAAAATAACTTTTTAAAAAAAAATGTTGAAGAACCTTTTAAATAAGAACTGAAAATGGATTTGGACTTGAATTCAGTCTGCTGAAAAGTGAAGTTTTCTCCTATTTATTGGGTTGGCCAAAAAGTCCATTTAGTTTTTTCTGTAAAATAAAAGACAAATTTTTTCATTTTCACTAGTAACTTGACTGATTTGGATATTTTGTGTATGTCAGCTATCTCCCACATGGTAGAACAGTGATTGTTCTCAATTAATATCAATTTGATCACCATCAACTTGAACTGGTCTACCCAACCACCATAGAGCATCATCCAGCAAGAAATCTCCAGCACAAAACTTAACCACTTTTGACACGTTTGATCTGTCACAGCACCTTTTCCATAAGCTGCACAAATGTTTGCTTTTCAGTTGTATTTTTGCCTTTCTTGAAATAATAAAACATAATATGCCAAAATGTTGAGTATTTTCCATTTTCAATATTAAAATGGCTGCACAGAAATTCATCAATTTTGATTGTTTTAATGCATGCTTATATGACAGCTGTCACAATACATTCTAACAAAATGGTTTCAAATGAAGTTAAAAACAATCCAGCACTACTAGTCCTTTCCAATGTCATTGGAAAAAATCCAGTGACATTTTTGGCTAACCCAATAAAATTAATCCTGACCACAGACATTAATAATAGTAGGGCCTAATGACCTTGGTATATTTAAAAAAACTTAATTATTTAAAATTTTTACTGACCTAGAATATATAGCACATTTTAGAAATTAATAGGTCTTTTATATTTCTGGTGTTAATTTCAAATTGATTTGCATTGTTATAGGAGGCTAAAAGTGTCCTTGAGCTTTGCATTTGTATTAAAATGTGAAATTCCTTTTATATTTACAAATTAAAATGTCATGCACAGAAAGCTTCATTTGTATTAGGAATGTCTAGTTCTTACATGGTTAAGTTCATAGGTAGTTATACTTTTCTGCTTCAAAACTACATACAACAATATATATGTAAAATACATGTATCAAATGTTGCAGGGTAAAATCTTATGTTGCTTCAGTAAACTGACATTAAAAGAAAGCATAAAGGAAAACCATTACAATTTAACCATTCTCTAATGGTTAAATGCATTCTCTAAGAATTGCATGTCTTCATTATTTCTGTTAAAATACCAAGTGTTGTTTGCAGGGGTTTTTTTGTGACTCGAAGAAAACTTTCACTTTTAGGAGAAGTTACTAGACTAAAACATATAATAGCCAGAGTTCTTAGTAATTAATACTTACAATATCTTCAGGTACTTCTTTCTGAGACTCTTGTCCCTGGTGTGAATTATCACATGGAAAAATACAAGCTTTTTATCTTTTATAAACACTTGTAGTTCACATTGTTGGTTATTATATTTCAGTTATGTTATGCTCATTATGCCCTCTGGTATAGAAACCTATCCACAAAATTAATTGAAAAATTAGTCACAGTTTGAGAAATCAGCCCTGATTATAATAGCATCTGTATTATGGGTTTTTTTGTGTAATCAAATATTTTTGTTAATTTGACTGAAACATAACCAAAGTACACTGGACCTGCAGGGGAAGAAGACAAGAAAATTAATGAAGAACTGGAGTCTCAATATCAGCAAAGTATGGACAGTAAATTGTCAGGAAGATACCGGCGACATTGTGGACTTGGCTTCAGTGAGGTAGTAATTAATCTATTTTCATTAAATGGGAAGATAATTTTCATGTTGATGTAGTTTTTACAGTTACTTAAAATAGCTTCATAAGCCCAACTAAGTATTTGTAGATAATGAGAAGAAATATTTGAGAGATTTATAAGTTTTCTAATAACAACTTATGTAAATTTTGCTTAGAAAATCAACAGGGAACTTTATTTCCAATTATAGTTGACATAAACTGTTAGATGCAAGTGTACAAAGTGATTAGACCATTATATACTTTCTGAAGTGATCACAATAAGTGTAGTACCTATCTGGCACCATGCATAATAATAGTATTATTGACTATATTTCCTATGTTCTGTACAACCCCATGACTATTTTATAACTGGCAATTTGTACTTCTTAATCCCTATCCTGTTTTGTACCCATCCTCCCATCTGGCAGCCATCAGTTTGTTCTCTGCATCTGTGAGTTTGTTTCTGTTTTGTTTGTTCATTATTTATTTTGGGTTTTTTTTTTAAGATTCCACATATAAGTGAAGTTATATGGTATTTGCCATTCTCTGGCTTATTTCACTTAGTATAACAACTTCTAGATCCTTCCATGTTGTGGCAAATAGAAGGTTTCATTTTTATTTAATGGCTAAGTAATATATGTATACATTTATGACCCCCATCTTCCTTCTCCATTTGTCTATTGTTGGACACCAAGGTTGCTTACATATCTTGGCTTCTATAAATAATGCTGCAGTAAAAATAGGGGTGGAATGCATATATATCTTTTCAAGTTGTGGTTTGGATTTCTTAAAATAAATACCCGGAAGTGGAATTGATGGATCATATAGTGGTTCTATTATTTTTTGAGGAATCTCCATACTGTTTTTTAAAGATGCTGCACCAATTTGCCACCCATCAAGTGTATAAGGGTTTCATTTTTTCTGTATCCTCACCAACACTTGTTTGTTGCTTTATTAATGATCATTCTGACAGATGTAAGGTGATATCTCATTGTTATTTTAATTTGCATTTCCTTGGTAAGTGATGCTGAATACCTTTTGATGCTGGCCACTGTATGTCTTCTTTGGGCGTACATCTATCTATTCATTTCATTTTTTAATTAGATGTTTGTTTCTTTAGTGTTGTGTTTTATGAGTTCCTTACATATTTTGGATATTAACCCTTTTGTCAGATGCAGCATTGGTGAATGTTTTTTTTCATTCAGTAAGTTCTTTTGTTTGTGCTTCCTCTCACTGTGCAAATACATATTTTTTTAGTTTGATGTAACCCATTGTTTTCTTTTTTTTTTCCTTGTTGGAGGGACATCCAGAAGCCTATTGCAAAGAGCAGTCAATGTTAAAGAGATGACTGCCTATTTCTTTTATGGTTTTAAGTCTTGGGTTTAAGTATTTAATCCAGTTTTCCTCGCACCATTTATTGAAGAGACTATCTGTACCCCATTGTATATTCCTTCTTCCTTTGTCATAGATTAATAGATCATGTAGGTGTCAGTTTATTTCTGGATCCCTATTCTGTTCTATGGGTGTGTCTTTTTACAGGGCCATGCTATCTGATTACTATAGTTAGGTACTGTGATACCTCCAGTTTTGTTCTTCTCTCAATATACTTTGGCAATGAAGATTCTTTTGTCTTTCCATATAGTTTTTGGATTATTTGTTCTAATTCTGTGAAAAATACCATTGGTGTTTTGTCACAGAATTCAAAGTTTGTTGGTTGCTTTGGGTACTATTGATATTTTAATGATGTTAATTCTTTCAATCCATGTGTCTTCAGTTTCTTTCAGCAATGTCTTACTGTTTTTCTGAGCACAGGTTGTTACATACTTGGTTAAATTTATTTCTAGGTATTCTTTTTGCTGCTGTTGTAGTGGGATTGTTTTCTTCTTTTTCTAATAGTTCATTATTGGTATATAAAAATGTACCTGCTTTCTGGATATTAATTTTGTATCCTGCTACTTTGCTGAGTTTATTCTAATCCTTTTATGGTGGAGGCTTTAGGATACCCTATATGTACTATGTCATCTGCAAATGAGAGTTTTACTTCTTTTCCAATTTAGATGGAAATTTTGTATCTTTTTCTTGTCTGATTGCTGTGGCCAGGATTTCCAGTACTATGTCAAATAAAATTGATGAGTGTGAACATCCTTGTCTTCTTCCTGTTCTTAAAAGCTTTCATTTTTCAACATTGAGTAAGATGTTAGTTGTGTTCACTTTTCAATACTGAGTATATTAGCTGTGGGTGTGTCATACATAGTCTTTATTATGTTGAGTTCTCTTTCCTCATGTTGCTGAGAGGTTTTATCACAAGTGGATGTTGGATTTTGTCAGATGCTTTTTCTGCATCTGTTGATAAGATGGCATCATTTTTACCTTTTACTTCGATTATCTGGTGTATCACATTAATTTGTAGATACTGAACCATCATTGCATCCTTGAACTAAATCCCACTTGAACATATTGCTGAATTCAGTTTGCTAACATTTTGTTGAAAATTTTTACATCTGTGTTCATCAGGGATATTGACCTGTAATATTTTATTTTTATAATATTTCTCTTAATTTTGGTGTCAGGTTAATGCTGTCCTGTAAAATAAGGTTGGGAGCTTTTCTTTCTCTATAGTGCTTTTGGAACAGTTTGAGAAGACTGTTTTTTTTTATTGTCATTCTATTACACTTGTTTCCGTTTTTCCCGCTTTGCCCTCCTCCATTTATCCCCCACTCCTGCTCCTGCAGTCAGTTCCCACACTGTTATCCATGTCCAGAAGAATAGCTACTAAATTTTCTTTGAACGTTAGATAGAATTCACCTCTGAAGCCACTTGGTCCTGGTCCAGGACTTTAGTTTTTTAAAGTTTTTTTATTACTGATATCATTTTGTTGACTAGTAATTGGTCTGTTACCAATTTTATCTTTTCGGAGAACCAGCTCTTACATTTATTTATTTATTTATTTATTTTTTCCAGACTGTTTCCTTTATTTCCATTCTGATTTTTATTCCTCCCTTCTACTCACTTTGGGCCTTGGTTTTTTTGTTGTTGTTGTTGTTGTTTTGGTTTTGGTTTTTGGGTTTTGTTTGTCATTTTTTTCCTAGTTTCTTTGGGTGTAAAATTAGATTATTTGAGTTTTTCTTGTTTCTTGAGGTAGACCTTTATTGCTATGAATTTCCCTCTTAGAACTAAAATGCTTTGGTTGTGTTCTATATATTTTTAGTCATGTTTTTATGTTCATTTATCTCTAAATATGTTTTTAATTCCATGATCTCATTGTTAACCCATTAATTTTTTAGCGTATTTAGTCTCTATATGTTTTTGTTTTTCCATTTTCTTTTTGTAATTTCTAGCTTCATATCATTGTATTTGGAGACAATGCTTGATATGATTTCAGTCTTCTTAAATTTATTCTGAATTATTTTGTGGCTTAACATGTGATCTATCCTGGAAAATGCACCCTGCGCTGCTTTTGGGTGAAATACTATAAAAATATCAATTAAGTCCATGTAGTTTAATGTATCATTTAAAGTCATTGTTTCCTTGTTGATTTTCTGTCTGGATGATCTGTCTAACAATATCAGTGGGACATTATCTCTCCCTTTATGTTCATCAACAATTGCTTCATATATTTAGGTTCTTCTCTGTTGGATTATGTCAGTATTTACAAGAGTTATGATCTTGTGGGGTTGATCCCATCATCATCATGGAATGCCCTTCTTTGACTTCTGATAACAACCTTTGTTTTAAAGTATTTTATCTGATATAAGTATTGGTACCCCAGGTTGCTTTTTAATTTTTTTTTCACTTCCATTACATTTTTTTTTTGTCCATTCTTGTATTTTTCAGTCTTTGTGTGCCTTTCAGTCTGAAGTGGGATTTTGTAGGTAGTTTATAGATGGGTCTTGTTTTTTTATCTATTCAGTCATCTTTTGTTTCATAATAGGGGAAGGTAGGGAGAAAACACAGGATTAAAACATGGGGGGTTGAGGTTGACTCTCACATATCCCTAATGGGGGACCTGATCCACAACCCGGGCTTTGCCCTGACTGGGAATCAAACTGGTGACTTTTCGATTTGGAGTCCAATACTCAATTCACTGAGCCACATCAGTCAGGACTCTTGTATGTTGATGACTTTTATGGGGTTATGTTTGGATTCTTTTTATTTCCTGTGTATCTTCAGGCATTTGGTTACCATGTACTTCATTGATACCAAGCTATGTTTATAGAAGTCTTATTTTAAGTTAAACGTTTATTGCCCTCACCACCATGTTTGTGTTTGCTATTTTTTTTACCCCATGAATGTGCGTATGTGTGTTTTGTGTATGTGTGTCATCACAAACATTTGAGTTAGATGAAATATGTTGTGTCATTTTATGTCATCTCAGTTGTTTCTTAAGTCATCTTTGTTCATATTACAACTACTGATTCATTTTACTCCAAAGTAATATAATATGCATAACATTGAAATGTAAACACTGGTTTCCACATTTCTGTGAATCAGAGGTTAACTTTCCTTATTTACTTTTTTTAAAAATCTCACATTTCTAAACAGTAGAGGGTGGAGCACACAGGTGAATGCTCTTCAAAGCCTTTTTATATATATTATTTTATTGCTGCCACACTGCCAATGCCTGCCACACATGCACCCCCCATCCCTGCCCCTGTTGCTCTGCCCCACCCACACCCTTCCAACCACTGGCTTCCACAGTCTGTCCTCACCATGTTTTCAGTGTCATGGGTCCTTTATATTTGTTTCTTGACTAGACCCTGAACGCTTCTTTCCCTGTTACCCTCTCCCTTCTGGTCACTGTCACTTTATTCCTTATTTCCACATTGCTGGCTCTATTTTGCTTATTTCATAAAACAAAATCCTACTCAAGTCCCAGTATATAAAACACATGGAAATACCTGAGTTCTCGGTTCTTCCTTTGAAAGCCTGTTACCATAGTACAGTCTTAAAACTGTTAACTTAATGGCTAGTAAATGGTTTTTTCAGTTTTCCTACTTGATGATTGTCTTTATTGACATTGGTGGTGTTAGGTAGAAGATCATGATGGAGAAGGTGATGTGGCTGGAGATGACGATGACGATGATGATTCCCCTGATCCTGAAAGTCCAGACGACTCTGACAGTGATTCAGAGTCAGAGAAAGAAGAGTCCGCAGAAGAGCTCCAGGCCACTGAGCACCCTGATGAAGTGGAGGATCCCAAAAACAAAAAAGATGCAAAAAGCAACTATAAAATGATGTTTGTTAAATCCAGTGGTTCATAATTCCCACTTAGTCTTTGTATTAAAAGTAAGCCTTATTGTTATAATGCACAGTGGAGGACTGCTTATAGAGCACAGACCTTTGTATTATAATTTTTAAAAAGGCCCTTTTAAGTAATTACAAAGAGTGTTTGCTTTCAGATGCCATGGATTACACTTTTATGGGCATGACTAAGATCATTTTTGTAAAGAGTATGAGTTGTATAAAATAAGAAATAAATACAATGCTCAATTTCCTTTCATATTAGCATCATCAAACCTCTAATCTCACCTTTTTACCCCTTCAGATAGTTGTGGGGGAAACACTAGCTTTTGATTGTGATAGCTTTTTTGTGTCTTCATATTTTTCTGTTACAAAAAGTTTACTGTGATATGTTCATAAAAAAAAATTACTTTGTTAGAGTAGAACTCTCCATCATGGATATTTCTGCTGCCAATAACAATCTAAATTAATGTTGGCAAATGGTTAGGTACTTAGTTTACTGATTTAGCTCTATTCTTTTGGACCAAAACAATGTAAGAGCAAATACTTTACACATCTGTTAGGATGGAGTTATAAGTGTCACACATTTGGAATGCTATGACCCCAAGCAGTCTTTATATAATATGAATTCCATTTAATGTTAGTTTTTTTTTTGTTGTTGTTTTGTTTTTCAACATTTGGTGAAGTTTTACAGAGGACATTATTTCTTCAAGCATTTGGTCCTATCTAGGAATGTGTGAAAGTATTTTTTGTTTGATTTTGTTTATTTTTTTGTTTTGTTTTGGTTTTTTTTTTTAAGGTAATATGTGACCAAAGTTAATTTTCTTCCTAAGGCCTAAATAAAAAGAAAGCAGTTTCCCATATTTGGTTGTGATACCTTTATCCTCTTTAGCTAAAATTGAGGAACAGACTTATTGAATGAGAAGCTGAAACAAATTTTCTTTGTTTTATCTCACTTCTGTTATCTTCAGTATCTAATGTCTAGAAAGTAGTATTGCTTTCTGATTTAATTGCTAGCTGTTAGAGTAAGACTAGAATCTGACTGCTATTATATCATTGATTTATACATCAAATTTACACGAATCACATTATAGGCTAGTCAGTGAATTTTGAGTAATTGGGTCCAAAATATTAATGTTTCTTAGGAACATGTTTGAAGGCTTGAATCAAACCTGTTTACTGAACTATTATACAGATACTTAAGTATGTGTTTGATATGTTGATTTTTTTAAATTCCTGTGTCATTGGAAATTTAGAATGTGTTGGAGGAGTGTAGCAACTGCAACTAAAAGGTGATTTCTGGCATATGCAATCTACATGAAATATTTTTCATGTTAGACCCCAGCTTTCTTTTTAAATTCTCATACTGTTTTATAATTGGTGCTACCCAAGTACAAGTTAGGGCAAAAGTAGGTTACAGTTTATATGGAAAAATAATACAATAAATAATAAAGCAAGAACAAACTGTTTTGTGTACCACAACTGTAAATCTACTTTTGCCCCACCTTCTAGTTAAATACTAATTGGGTAGTAGACAAGATGTATAACATTACAAAATTTGATTCCAACAATTCATAATTTAGCTATTGATTTTCAATCTAGTCTGTAGGGTTGTATATTAAAACTGACTCGAGTAGAAAATGAAGACTTGATTCATGTTTTAAGAGTGGAAGAGGAAGAGGTGAGTATTACGTTTTTAAAAGTATTTTCATCAGTTTGTTTAGATGCGGGGTTGTTTCTATGTCTTGGTTCTTATATGTAAATAGAAAAGCCTTCTAAATAACTGCACTGGAAGACCATTTTCTCCTCATCTCCAAATAGAGAAATTCTTGTTCCAATTAATTCATATATTAGTGTACATTAACATGATTTAGGGTTGGAATAAATTTAAGTCTGTTGGTCCATCAGCTTTGTGTCCCAGCACCACATTAAACACCATGGCTGTGTTTTAAGCATGAACATTGGGTGGTTTTTTTCCTTATAAAATTGGAGGGGAAATGTTAAAGGGGGACAGATACTATGCCATTTTGATATCCTTATTTAAAAAGTACCAGGTTGAGAAATACAATTATTTTTGTACAGCGAAACAGTATTCATTTTAAGGGCAACTTTTCCCAGCATTGATAATTTCTTAGTTGAAATACACTTCTCAAGTGTTTACCTGTACTAATTATCTAAGTTTCTTTATGAAATTTTTTATAGTTGACATACAATATAGTAATTGCTTCAGCATTTATATATATATATATCATAAGTTGTGAATACCACACTGAATTCTTGTTAACTCTCCCATCACCTTACAGAGTTATCACACTGTTGTTGATAATGTTACCTTTGCCTTTTTCATCCATCTTTCTGCCCTCTGGCAGTAAGCAGTTTCTTGTTTCTATGAGTCTGTTTTCTTTTTTTTTTTCATTTGGATTTTTTTTTAAGTTCAACAGATAATTGAAATCATGTGGTATTAGTGTTTTTCTGGTTTACCCTTCAAGTAATACCCTTCAAGTCTGTCCATTTCACAAATGGCAGGATTTCATTTTTTATTGGTGAGTAATACATTTCATTTTGTGTGTGTGTGTGTGTGTGTGTGTGTGTAATCCATTTGGCTATTGGTGGACATCTAGGTTGCTTTCCTGTCTTAACCTATTATAAATAATGCTTCAATGAGTATGAAGGTGCATATTTCTTTTTAAATTGTTTTCTTCAGATAAATACACAACATTGGAATTGCTGGGATTTATAGTACTGTTTTAAGTTTTTTGGGAATCTACATACTGGTTTCCATAGGGGAATCCAGTTTGCAGTCCCACTAACATTGCAGGGTTCCATTTAACCCATATCTTTGATAACACTTGTTGACATTTTGATGATAGCCTTTCGAAATGGTATCTCGTGGTTTTGATTTGCACTTCCCTGATGATTACAGATGTTGAGCATCTTTTCATGTCTTGGCCATCTGTGTCTTTGGAGAAATGTTTCTGCATGTCCTCTGCCCAATTTTGATGATGATTATTACATTATTTTACTTACTGAATTGTATGAGTCCTTACATATTTTGGAATCGGCCTCTTACTCAATGTGTCTTCGCCAACATCTCCCGTTCAGTAGGTTTTGTGGATGGTTGTCTTCACTGTGCAGAGCATTCTGGTATGATGTAGTACCATATGTTTATTTCTGCTCCTTCCCCATACATAGGAGAACATACCCAAAACGATAACTACTAAGATGTCAAATAACCTACTATCTGTTCTACTAGGAGTTTTACAGTTTCAGATCTTGTATTTTAAATCTAATCCATTTTGAGTTTATTTTGGTATATGGTATAAGCCAGGGTCCAATTAAGTTTGAACATACTCTAAAATCACTAGAGGTTTTACTCATCTGTCTGCATTTGTTTTTGGGTGTTTTGTTGTTGTTGTTGTTGTTGTTTTTACCTCTTTTGGGTTTCTGTGTATTCCCAAAATTGTAACTATACATGACCTTCCTACTTTTGTCTTTTAGCCTCTGTACTAGCTATATGGTTGGTTGATATGTTACTTTACTAAGTTTTTGCCTTGTCAGGATATTTTTCTTTCCAATATTTTCAGTCTTTTCTAGATGTCCCTTTAACATTTCTGATAATATTGGTTTGGTGGTGATGAAGTCCCATTTTGGGTTTCTTTTTGTTTGTTTTTTGCTTTTGGTCTGGAAATTATCTTTCCTTTAATTCTGATAGTATAGTTTCACTGAGTATAGTAATCTTGGTTATAGGTTTGTTTGTTTTTTCCTTTCATTACTTTGATTATTTCAAGCCATTCCTTTCTGGCCTGCAAAGTTTCTGTTGAGAAATCAGCAGATAGTCTTACAGGAGCTCTCTTGTATGTACTAACTGCTTTCTTGCATTCTGTGCCTTTAACCTTTGATGTTTTAATTATAACATGTCTAGATGTGAGTCTCTGGATTCAGATTGTTTGGAACTCCTTCGACTTCTTTGCCTGTTCCCTTTGCCAGAATAGAAGAATTCTTAGCCAGTATTTCTTCAATTAGGTTTTCAGTGCCTTGTTTTCACTTTCTTGTACTTCTGTTGTACAAATGTTGGTATGCTTTATATTGTACCGGAGATCCCTTAAACCTTCTATTTTTAAAATTCCTTTGCTTTTTGCATTTAGGCCTTTTCCAATATCTCGCCTACCAGATTACTGATTCACTGTTCTACTTCACCTAATTTGTTTTTCCATTTTATGTACTCATCCATTGAGTATCTTTATAACCAATGTTTTAAACTGTGATACATTGTGTGTCTCCATTTTTCTAGTGTTTGTGGAGTTTTGCCCTGTGTTTTCAAGACATGTTTGTCTCATTTTGCTGACTCTGACTTTGTTTTAGTAGGTAGATCCATGTATCTCAAGTCTTGACATGGTAGCCTTACATAGGTGCGCTGTGAGACCCAGTGGTGTAGTCTCCTTGACCACCCGAGCTGCCCAGCTCAGGGGTGTCTCCTCTGTGGCTTGTGTGTGCCCTACTGTTGTAATTGAGCCTCAATTGCTGTTGGCACAGCAGTGCATGGGGTTGATGTTGAGGGGGGCTGGCTGTATGGACTGGCTATGACTACAGCAGATAAGATTTTATACTGGGGCTGACCCCATGGAGTGGGAATCAATTGGGCTCTAGTGTCATCCAAGTCTGTCTTGGATGTGTCATTTGTGGACTTGGTCAGGTGGTGCACTAGTGTAGTCTGAAGCAGCCACTGGGTATGGTTGGATATGGAATCCGTTTGGGAGGCTCTGGTGTAGGCTAGATTCAGCCACCACTTGGGCCTGGCATTGGGCCTCTTGGCAGGAACTAGAGTTGTTTGCCATTTGTGCTGCGCTTGGAAGCACTTGGGAAAGGCTATGCTACAAATTGAGGCTGGCTGCCATTGTGGTGCGCTTGATACCCTTTGATGGATCCCAGCATGAACTGAGACCAGCTGCCACTTGTACCAAGCTTGTGGTCACTTAGTTGAAACCATATTCCAGGCCAAGACTGGCTGCCAGCTGATGGGAGTTGTAATGCAAGTTGAGACTAGTCACAGCTTATGCTGGACTTGAGGATGCTTTAAAGCTAGCTGCAGCTTGTGTGGGGTGTCTGGAGAAATTGCAGCATGAGCTGGGGAAGGCTACGGTGGGGTGAAGGGCACTGAAGAATCTTAGGCCCATCTAACACTTCTTAAAAAGCCAGTGTCATGGTGGTGAACTCCTTTAGTTTTTGCTTTTCTGGGAAACACTTTATCTCTCTTTCAGTTCTGAATAATAACCTGGTCATGTATAGTCTGAAGGTTTCTTTTTTTTTTTTTTTTTTAAGATTTTATTTCATTATTTCTAGAAAGAGGGGAAGGGAGAGAGGGAGAGAGACATGTATGGTTGCTTTTCACCTGCCTCCAGCCACAGATCTGACTGGAGACCTGGTTTGCAACCGTGTTATGTGCCCTGGCTGGGGAATCGAACCTGCGACCTTTGGGTTCGCAGGCTGGCCCCTTATCCACTGTGCTACCAGCCAGGGCTGAAGGTTTCTTTCAACATTTGAAATACATCCTGCCACTCCCTTTGGACTGCAAAGTTGCTGCTGAGAAATCAGCTGATAGCCTATGGGCATTTTCCTTGTATGTGACTTTTTGCTTCCTTCTTGCTGCCTATAAGATTATCTCTTTATCCTTAACTTTTGCCATTTTAATTACAAGATGTCTTGGTTTGGGACTCTTTATGCTTCCCGGACCTGAATGTCATGTTGCCTTCCCCAAGTTAGGAAAGTTTTTAGCCAGTATTTCTTCGAATATACTTTCTGTCCATTTCTCTTCCTTGTGGGATCCCTACCATGTGAATATTAGCATGCTCTAGGTCCCAGAGGTCCCATGTACAATTATCTGTTTTTTTCCCATTTTGTTCTGATTTCCACTGTTCTGTCTTCCAGGTTGCTAATCAGTTCTGTACTTACTGATCAGTTGTCAATTACTTCAAATAATGTTTTTTTCATTTCTGTTATTGTATTCATCATCTCTGACCTCAGGTGAGTATTTCCTCTGTTGAAGTTCTGAGTTCCTCTATTCTCAATTTTGTTGAGCATCCTTATGATCAATTCTTTGAGTTCTTTATCAGGCAAATTACTTCTCTCCATTTCATTTGAGTTTTTCTCCAAGGTGCTTTCCCGTTCCTTCATTTGGCACATATTCTTCTGTCTCTCTCTCTGACTTAGTGTTTGCTGCTAAGTTAGACAGCCTGAAAACGTGGTCTTGTGCAGAAGCGACGTTGTTGTAGATTGTGCCGGCTGCTTTTGACAGGTTGGAGTCAGGTGGGTGTGTGCAGGGCAGCCTGGTGTACAGGCATGAATGGTATCTTCCTGTTGTTCTGGTTGTCCATAGTCAGAACGGAATGGGGCAGGACAGCCTGCTGTTTCCACTTCCTTGCCCTCTGACTGAGCAGGGTGGCCCGGTGCGTGTGTGGTCCCCCCTGTTGCTTTATCCCTAGAGCTGGGTCTGAGCGAGGCAACCCTGTATGCGTGTGCCCCACAGTGGGAGTGCTTGTTGGACCTGCTGGATCAATTTTTGGGACGAGGGGCCCCATCCACTTGTGCTATGGCACCCTCCTGTTCCTGCTAGAGTTAGTTCTAGGAGGGGTGGCTGGGGACACCTGACCCTGCAGTCAGCCAGCGTACCTGGATAGTGCTCTCACCCGCTCCTCAAGTTCAGGAGAACTGTAAACCGCTCACAAGTCCACTGGTCTTAGGGAGTTTCCTCAGCCCCTGAAGAGCTCCTGCAGTTCCCCAGTCTTTGGTCTCAGCTCCGCAGAAGTTACTCCGTCAGCCTCCGCTGTCTCAGGAGGAACTGCGCTCAATACCGGCGTACATTCAGTGTGTTCTTGGGTGGTAGCAACCTCCGCGACCTCCTATACTGTCATCTTGACCCCAGCTCAGAATGTTACTTTATTTTTCCCCCAAAAAAGAATCACCTAGTCATGTGCTGCTTCATGTTTTGGTCAATGTTGAACTGCATATACAGCGAGATATATACATGGGATTACAGTGGATTATGAACAAGAAGGTTGTATGCAGCGCAGAGAGGCTGGACCTAACATGCCGGAAGTAAACTGGCTCTGGGGGGTTTAAGCAGGAGGTTCAGCATACTGTTTACCCACATGGCACCCGCCCAAGATGGGCCCAGAGTTGACACGGGAGCAAGAGGAGCAAGCTGGGGAGGAGGGGTGACTGTCTTTTGATTGAAAAGATAGGAACACAAATCTGAATTTTGTGTATATTAAGTAAAATACCTCTGCTCAAACCTAAGTTTTTTAAACCTGGGGGAATTGGCAGTACAGAAGAAGAAGAAAGTTGGTGATTAAACAGTCATTTGAGAGCAGCAAGGTCACATTCTTTGAGTGAATTTTGAGGAAACAAATTTCAACTTTGGTTCACATTGATCATTTACGTACAGGACTTTAGTTGTATTTGTCTCCATGAAAAATATATGCTGGGTACTTTCAATATCTAAAAACCACCATACCTCTGAAATCACAAAAACAGAAATTAACCTCTGACCATAAAAGCGCTGCTTGTTTACATATGTTCAAACCTGGTTATGACCAATATTTTCACCTGCCCTATGAGCCCTGTCTAGATTTTTAATCTGTCAATTCAACATCACTTACCAGTTTCCTAAATAACCCTCCCTAATGGAATACCTTCTTGGAAATCCTAACCCTTGTCATATCTAATCTACCTATTATTTATAGAGAAAAACACCAAATCACAAGTCAGTATTACTAAAAAATTTTAAAAATACCGTTAACGGACCTTAACACGGCATGTTCTCTTAGTGTTTTCTCTAGTCAAACTCTTCTTACATTTTCAACCTTTTAAAGCCTATTGGTGAACTTGTGGCCCTCTCTTTTTCTCCCTCACTCTTAACATGTCTTTAGAGATTTTTATCAGGCAGAAATTCTGAACTTCCACCTAAATCCAAAACCATGGAGAAGTACCTCACTACTCCAGGTCACATCCCAGCCCTCCCACCTTAGTTGATAAGCTGAGTGACTGGGCATAACTAGGTCTGAATCTCCACTCCCTGGCTGTAAAAAATAGAACCATCACCCTGGTTGGTTATTGTGAGAATGAGAGAAAACAGGTGAAAAGCTTAGCTCACCAGTAGTCAATGCTCAATAAATGATAGCTCTGGTTAATCCTTTGTATCTTGTGAACTTTGTGCTTTTGGTGTCTTGAGTCTTCAACCTCTCCCTTAATCTATGGCCCCTTTTTGTCAGCATTTGTACCCCAAAAGAGTTCACATCTTTTTTAACTATAATCCTAATTCCATACTTGCTACAACCAATTTCAATAACTTGTTTCTGTTACTGTCTCCACTTCCTCATTCCCATCCCTTCCCTCTTCAATCTACTTCAATATGGTTTCACCCAAGTTTGCTATAACTTTTGGAAACTTCATCAAATCGATGTTCTCATTTTCCTTAAGCATTGCTGTTTTTTCACTTCGTTCCTTGCTAGACCTGTTAGCAGTACTTGGCATTGTTAACCGTTAGTCTCCAAATGAATATATGCTCTGGGGGTAAATGAGGGAGTCTACGGAATGAATTTCCCAAAAACTCATGCACAGTAGTTCCCCACCTCACCTGTGGGGGATGTGTCCTAAGACCCACAGTGGATGCCTGAAACTATAGATAGCACCGAACACTATACATAATAGTTTTTCCTAAATGTACCTACGTACCTATTATAAGGTTAATAACATAGAACTATTACAACAATAGATAATAAAAATTTGTGCTGTACTTACCCTTGTGATGAAGTGGGATGACAACAAAGGGAGGTGAACGCTGTAGGGTTTTTGACAGAGCACGTGGCTACCTGAAGGGTATCCTGAACACAGGCACTGCGATGCCAAGACAGTTCACCTGGTAACCAAGACAGCTCTGAAGTGACTCTTGGGCAAATGGCACATACAGTGTGGACATGATGAACAAAGGAATGGTTCACCTTCTAGGGGGGACACAGCAGGATGGCTAAGGATTTCATGATGCCACTCAGAACAACAAACAATTTAAAACTTACAAGTTATTTCTGGAGAACAGCAAACAATTTAAAACTTACAAATTATTTCTGGAACTTTACATATTTTCAGACAGAGGTTGACTGGAAATGGAAACCTTCAATAAGGGGTGGCTACTGTACTTCCCCCTCAGTTGAGCCCCCTGAGAACCACCTCTCCTTTCACTGCAGCCTTTGTCCCACCTTTGGGAAATTGCACAATTATTTCGGACACAGGAAAAGCCATAGGAGTACTTCCTGCATGCTCCCTGCAAGATGTACCGACTGCGTTTCAAACGGTACCTTTCCTGCTGCCCCCTCCATCCAGAAGCATTCACTGCCCTCCAACCTGTCACGAAGCTACCTTGCAGTCCTGAAAGGGGTGCCTCTGTGCCATGACCAGCACCAGGATGACGCCTCCACAGGCTTTCAGGTGGTGACATTTTGCCTGCTTATCTTTTCAAATTATGTGAGGCCATTTTCTCAACCGTTATATATATTAGAAGTAAGATCAGACCTGGAAACGGAGGCTGAGTTAAAGCAGTGAACAGGAAACTTAGCTTTGAGTTTCCCAAAGCTTAAGGGGAAACATGCCTGTATCTCTAGTTAAACCGGCAAGAGTATTGCTTTTTTTCTTTTATGGAGCAGATCATTGGTATTAAGAGTCTTTTCTTGTCTGGAATTTCATCCTTAGATCAGAGGTTCTCAACCAGGAGGGGTTTTATCTACCAGGCAGGGAACATTTGGCAACATGTGGAAATACCGTTTGTTGCAACTGGGAGGTGCTACTGGTACTAAGTGGGGAGAAACAGGGATGTTGCTAAACATTCTACACTGAACAGGACAGATCTCCACAACAAGGAATTTTATAACCCTAACTTTAGACCCACATAAAATGGGGTACCACCTTGGGGCCCATGCACTAGAGGTATTTGTTAAATGTCTATTTAACAAAGAGCAGGTAGGTACCTGCACAGAGGACTGGCTTAGTGCAGTCTATGAACTTAAATATTGAACCCTGTGACCAGGAAAAGACTCCATACCTTTTGCCCTAAGCCCTTGGAACCAGTAACTATATCCGAATTCCATGAATGTTTGTGGGTGCTGCCATGGCTAATGGTGGAGACAGGCACTACTTTAGGGTATAGGAGAATCTGAGGAGCAGAGGCATTTCAGTAAGAGAAAGATTCTGCATGTAGCTATAATGGATTATTGCATAATGAGACCTAGTTTCCCCAGAAGCAGGAAATAAAGTAAAAAGGGCTAGACAGCATTTGTACAATTGAAAATTATCTTTTTAAATAAAGGATAATCTTCCCAAACTGACACACAAGTGCACCCACAGACTTGAGATCTACAAATCCCAAATGGATAAAAGACAAACTCACATCTAGGCACATCACAGTCAAAGTGCTGTGTAAGAAAAAGCAGGAAGGCAAAGTGCAGGAGTGACCTCAGCATCATGGCGGAGTAAGGCGTCTCCTTTCGTTTCTCTCATTAAATGTACAAGTCAGACAAGTGTAACTCAACAAAGGATCTCTGCTCAACAAACACGCCTAAAAGATCCGTGCATCAGTACATGTGAAGGTAAGCCAACTGGAATTAACGAGGTGGGGGTGAGTTGGAGGATGGAGGGAGGGTTGGGTAGGCACAGGTGGGTGCCCGCCACAGCTCCCATGAGTGCAGCAGCGGGGGAGGAGCCAGGTTGCCATGTTCACACGAAGGCCTGGATTGTAAGAGGGAAAAGTAGAGGTCCCCCAAGAAAAGGCATTGCCCTTACCCCCTCCCAATCACAACAGACTTGGATAGAGGTGTTTTGAAATTTTAAAACAGCAGCACTTACTGCCCTGAGCACTGTGGCTCAGTTGGTTGGAGCATCATTCTGTAAACTGGAAGGTTGCAGGGCACATACCTAGGTTGTGGGTGTGTTGCCAAGGAGGCATGGCTACTAATTGATGATTCCCAGTCCTCCCTCTCCCCCCGCCCCCTTTTCTCTCTAAAAATCAGCAAACATACCCTTGGGTGAGGATTTTGAAAAAAAAAACAAAAATATTTTTTATAGCATCCTTTTCTAGTTTTTGTCAGTGGGAAAGTTGGTTCAAAGCAAATTTGTCCATCATTGCTTGAACAACTTTCTTCTTTCTACAAAATATTTTGGAGAAAAAAGTTTAAGCCTAAAACAATGAAGGACTAGATCATATTTATGGATTACACCACTCAATATTGTAGAGATTCAATTCTTTCCAAGTCATTTACATGCAATACAGTCCAATGGGGGAATAAAACGACCTGTTGAAGGTTGGGGGAGGTAGGTGAAATTTGGAGAGTTGGTTCCAAAATTTATAAGGAAATGCAAAAGACCAAAAGTAGTTAAGATACCCTGTGCAGAAGAAAAACAAAATAAGGACCTTGCTTTTCTGAGTATCAACATTTACTATGAGGCTCCAGGAACTAAAATAGTGTGATACTGGTATAACAATAGAGAAATAGACAACGGAATAGAAGAGTCCAGAAACAGATTGACATTTACAGATTTGATTATGACAAAGATGGCATGTGGAAAAGTGAAACCTGATGCCCACTTCACACATTACTTAAAATCAATTCCAGGTCAATTGTAAATCTGTGAAAGGCAAAACAATAAAGTTTCTAGAAAATACCATAGAAGAATATATTTATGGGTTAAGTATAGAAAGATTTTTTTTTAATCCTCACCTGAGAATATGTTTACTTGCTTTAGAGACAGGAAGAGGAGAATGAGAGGAAAGAGGGAGGGTCTGGGAGAAAGAGAGAGAGGGAGAGAGGGAGAGAACTTTGATCTGCTGCTTCTCGTATATGCCTTGATCAGGGCTCGAACCCACAACCTCCTAGTGTACAGGATGATTCTCCAACAAACTGAGCAAGCCAACCAGGGCTATAGGAAGACTGTTTTTAAAAAGATGCAAACTACAAAGAAAAAGATTTACAAACTTGATTACCTTATAATTAGTGATTTCTATTCATTGAAAGACACAATAGTCAAGCCACAGAGTGGAAGATATTTGCCAAGTATAGGATCGATAGAATCTCTATGTCAGATACTGTGCTGCTCCGCACATCCCCACAGCTCCCGCTTTTCTCTGGCTGTTACTGCTGCAGGACCTCACTTTAGCTACGTCTCTCATTTCACACCCCATGGCTTCTTAGCTGTCGCAGGGCAAGGTTCATGTGGGAGGCACACAAGTGGGACCTGGAGGTATGAGGGGAACCTTGGTCCTTGGGAGCCCTGGGCTAGAGGATAAACGCTCTTCTCTCTTATTCCTCAGTGGAATAATTTTGAGGTGCGTTTTACACAGCTCTTCAGAAGGTCTTAGTGAGACTGGGCCCCAATTTCATACGACAGTGATCAGACCAATTAGAGAAGACACCTTCCTATTGTTTTCCCTCCTTTTATTTCCACTTCTGTTCCACAGAATCATTTCCCAAATAAACTATCCTGTCTCTGGCTCTGTTTTCTAGAGGTAACCCAGGCTAAGAAGGCTGATATCCAGCATCCCCACAAATCAGCAAGAAAAAGATACACAGCACAAATGGAATAATGATGAGAGACTTGACAGGCACTTGACAAAAAAGAAAATCCAAATGGTCAATGAATATTTGAAAAAATGCTCAATACCATTAATAATTAGGGAGATGCTAATAAACCTATTTCCTACACATCAAAAAATTTTTGTATATATTAATTATGGATGCTATGTAGAAAGTACTGTAAAAGCTAGCAGTTTACAACAATAAGCCTTTCTCTCCTAGTTTCTGGGACCCAGGAATCTGGGTTTAGTTGGGTGCCTCTGGCCAAGGGTTGCCAAAGCTGTAACCCAGGTGGCAGCCAGGAATGCAATCATCTCAAGGTTCACCCCGGGGAGGACCCACTTCCCAGCTCTCTCTCAGCTTCTCAGGTCCTGCCTGGCTGCTGGTCACACCTGGTCCTTCCCCAGGGCCCTCTCCATGGGTTAACTCACAACATGACTTCCCTCTCATCAAGGTGGGATGCCCAAGACGGAAGCCACAGTCTTTCTGTCACCTCATTTGAAAGTGACACCCTGTTATATTCTGTCATATCCTATTTATTAGAAGTGAACACTTTGTGGGTCAGGGCTTACTCAGGGGACCACCTGAGTGGCTGCCACACAGAGAGGATGTGGAGTGACTCATCACTGAGGGTGGGAGCGCAAATTCATACTGCTGCTACTTGGGAGAACAGTTGGGCATTTTCCACCCAAGTTGAAGATATGCTCATCTTATGACCTAGCAACTTTATGTCTAGGTACATACCAAAGAAATAGGGTGCATATGCACCATGAGACATGTATAAAAATGTTTGCAGTACTGGCCAGATGACTCAGTTGGTTGGAGCATCATCCTATACAGGGTTACGGGTTCAATTCCTGGCCAATGCTTGGACAAGAAGGCAACCAATTGATGTTTCTCCCTCTCCCCTATCACCCCATATTTCTCTCTCACATCTGTTGCCCTTCTCTCCCTCCCTCTCCCTGTTTCTCTCTTCCTCTCACTCTAGAACCAACAAACATCTTCAGGAGAGAATTTTAAAAATATACTTACAGAAGTATTGATGGTAAGATGTCCTTCAGTAGAATGGGTGAATAATTGTTCGCGATTCCTACAGTGGATACCATGCAACAACAAAATGAGTGAACCATAGATACACGGATGAATATCATAATCATCATGTTTAGTGAAAAAATGCCAGACACAAAAAAATGCATTCTTTTATTATTCCCCTCAAACACATTCCCGAAAACAAAGCCAAGCTACATGAGGTGATGCCTGCTTCAACAGTAAAACGATAAAGAGGAGGCAAGTTAAGTGGTTACTACAAATGTCAGGAGAGTGGTCTCTTGCATGGGGTAGGGAGGGCCCACGGAGGGCTTCCGAAGGGACACAGGTGAGCCTCTGGCATCCTGGAAAACTTCCATTTCTTGACTTCGGCGTTTGCTTTCACATCGATACTTTTGCTTTATCTTCGTTACCTTGCGTACCTTCTGTAGGTACATTTTGCCACAAAGAGGGCTTCCTCAAACCTCCATCCAAACCCACACCATTATCCAGCCTCGCACAAAAGCAGCCCAAGGGCCGGGGCCTAGGTGCTGGGTATGCGTGAGCCAGCATCCATGGTCAGGACACCTTCAGGCGGGAAGTCTTGTCTGCCGCACCTCTTGATGGGGCTAGAGGGGGAAAGACAGGCAGGCAAGGGGGCTATGCCTCCAGGGAGCTCAGCTGTTTGCAGCAGGGTTTGTCCTGGAAGGGGCTGAGACCTCTCATCCTGAGACAAGGTCCAATCTTCTGTGGGTTTGTGGCAGGAGGTGAAGCGGGACCCTGGTCAGGAGTCAGGTGTAGGGCAGCCCTTCCCGGTGGGGCTCGGCTCTCAGAGCCAACCTTCCTCCCCCGTGTGACTTCAGTAAGAAGACAAGAAAACCCTCTCTAACCATCTTCCTCCATCCCGAACTTCAATGAAAAGGTCAAGGGAATTTTCCTCTCCTTTAAATGGAACGTATCCTTCTCGGGCCCAGAAAGAATTATTTATCAGGTGTTGGCGGCCCCGCCTGCCTTTGCAGGGCCCGGCCGTGCTCTGAGGCTCAGCAGACAACTTCCCTCCTGAAAGCTCAGTTTATAGGCCAACTTCAAAGCCCGGGTCCTCAGAGCAGGGCGCGGGGCTCCAGTTTGGGAATTGACATCAAAGGGGCGTGCACGGGTTGATCTGATGGCTGGTGGACAGCTGCAGGCTGCGAGGGGCGGGGGGACCTCAGAGAACCCGCCTGTCCTCGGCCCCTGGAGGGTTCGGGGAAGCAGCCTGGCAGTGGCGCAGCCCTGAGAACCCCAACTTCAAAGGCTGGCGGCCATTGCTTTACTTGCCTCAGACAACTGACTAAAGTGGCAGGCTGAGGGTGGAGGGCAGAAGACCTGGGCAGGGGGATGGCCGATGACCCGGAACCTGTTGAGTCGGGTAAAGAAGACAGGGTTTAAATGTGGCACAGCCGCTGGGAGCCCTGCTGCTCACAGAGGATCGCATACATGCACACCGTGAATGTTCCCACACCAGGCGCAGTGCTTAGGGATGACCTCATTCTCGTCTGTGGAAGGGGGGGACTATTATTATTCCACTTTTCAGAGAAAGAAACAGAAACAGGGAGGCTCAGTGACTTGCTCGAGGTCAGTGTTAATAAGGGTGGACTTGAATTCCACCATCCCTGCCCTTAGCTACTACTCAAGGGGCTTAAATGCGGAGCACTAGAGACACTCCCAGGGTTATAGGACAGGGGTTCCCAACCTTTTTCATCCCATGGCACACGTAAACTACTGACATTCTGCAGCACACCAAAAAATGTATTTTTTGCCCACCTGACATATTAGTTTGATTCGTTCACACTAGATAGCTATTGTTATGTTAGCTGCTGTTTAATTTGACACTCTAAGGGAAAGGTAGTCAGGGCCCCTGCCTAAGTAGTCAGGTGTTGCATGTTTTAAAAAATCTTCCAGCACACTGGTTGAAAAGTCAGTGGGCTGGAGTATAAACATGGAACAGCTGGGCAGAAATAGGCCAAGGCATCTGACGGGAGAAGGTTCCTCAACCAACAGGCCTTGAGTTCTTTCATTTCATTCAGTCACTTTATAGCACAAACATGGCCCTGGGCTCTAGAGATAACGTAATGAACAAAATATTGTTCTTGTTCTAATGAAGCTTATATTCTTACGAGGACAGGCAGCAAACAACCCAAGAATAAGAGTATCGTAAGTTTTAAACAATTATAACTGAAATGCAGGTAAATGATAACTAATATGCATACTTCTTCTGGTACTTCCTAGAGGGCCACAAACCGTGCTTAGCATCTTCTGTGTAATAACTCACTAAATCCTCATAACAACTCTACTGAGGTAGTTGCTAATATAAATCCTTAGCTAGCAGGTGAGAGAACAGAGGCACAGAGAGTGAAAGTAACTCCAGCAAAGTCACGGGGCTGGCGAACCGGCGCAACCAGGATTAGATTCCAGGCAGTCTGGCTCCAGAACCTGACCACCTCCTTTCCATGATGCAGCCACAGCCATAGAAGGCTCCTGTAGAGCAGTGCTATCTCATTCTGTCCCAAGAGAGGAAGCGCTGGTCCAGAAACGTGGGCACCAGCTCTGTGGGAGGGTGCCTCTTGCAGTGGTGACAGAACCTCGGGCTAGCGTTGCTCAGGGACACCAGCACTGTCCCAGATTGCCTCCGCCCTAAGACTGCTGGCGACCTCCCAGGGAAGACTTGAGCCCTTGTAAGGAAGATGCTCCAGCTACATCGGTACTCAACGTGACCAGGGAACACTAGTGTCCTGGCAGTTAGATCCTCACCCAATTTTCTCCATGTGTCTGTCCCCTGAGCCCAGTCAGTGTGATCACATAGCCAAAAGATACAGCCCTACTTCTAGTGTTGACAAATCTGGTTTCTGAACCCCTAAGGCTGGGGACCAATAGCCAGTCAAATGTGCCAAAGCGAGGCCTGTCCATGGGTTCCTAGGACATGCTCACCGGCCCATCACAGCCATGCTAGTGGCGGCTTCCATTCACCGAGCGCCTACTACTCTATGCACTTCATTAGGCACTCTCCTGTGGGTGCCTCCAGGCTTCTGTGAGTTCATTGTTCCCAGCAGAGATGATTCTAGCTCAAGTGACCTGGAATCCAGGCCCACAGGACAGCTCCTCTTCCCAAGCTGTGGTTAAAAGCTCTCTTTAGCCCAGTACAAGCTCCAACTTCAACTCAGTTGCTTACTAGTTGTGGAGCAATTGTGCCTTGGTTTGCTCATATGTCATGTGGGAATAACACCTGCAACCTGGTAGGGAGACGGTAAAAAACTAAGCCTAAAATCCCAAGGGATGAGTACATCAAAGTTGATTTCTCACTCATGCAAGGTGAACTGTGGGCCTCGGGGCTCTGCTGGGCTGTCCCCTTCCAAGTGGACACTTAGCACTAGTCGGTTTGCACTGTGTGGTTACACCACCCGGAATATGGGGCTCTCAGGTGGCCACAGCAGGGGAAGAGAAGGCGAGAGGGGAGGCTCTGGGTCTTGAATGTTTCAGGAGAAATGAAGACGGTCTCTCAAGAAGGCCACCATCCATTGCTTCCTGTGAGTGCCACTCCACCCATCAAGGAAGAGTCTGCTTATCTCCCCTTTTATGTGGCTGGCCTTGTGTTTTGCCTTGCTCAAAGAATGTGGGGGACAGGACCTTGTGCCAATTCCAAGCTCCTCTTCAAAAGGCCTGTTAGCTCCGTTGCCTTTGGATGCCAGCTCAGGTAACAAGTCCAACTAAGCTGAGATCTTCCTGCTACAAGAAAGACGGGGAGGCTGTATGGAAAGATGGAAGTGCCCAGCTCCCAGCTCATCAGCCATCCCAGCCTGGGTGCAACACATAACGTGAATGAACCACCATGGACCTTCTTGCTCCCCATTCATCACCCAGGGAGTCCAAGACCTGCCCAGCCCAGACTGCAGAATCATGAGAAATAAGCAGCTGTTGTTTTGAGCCAGTTTATTGAGCAACAGAAAGAGGGTTTGGATGTGGCTGAGAGGTGGAGGAGGCAGAGACTGTGTCTGAGACTCAGGAGAGAAGACCCAAGCAGAAGCCGAAAGACATGGTTCTCCTCAGGGCTTGAAGTGAATAAGAGCACCACTCACAGCCGAGTTTGGGGGCCCTAAGGACACTAGGGAGTAAGAGTTTTGTCATGTGTGCAGAGGGCAGCCTGGGTGTGGCCTGGGGAGAACTCTGCAAGAGCAACACTAATCTGGAGGGGTCTGCAAGCTGGGCAAGGACAGTTTTCCCAGAGTGCGAGGGCACTGTCTTCACAGCAAGAAGACGGCAAGAAGCTACAGGAGTCATAACTTCACCGTGACAGGACTACTGTGAGCTCGTGTGGTAATACATGCCTAGGGAGCCAGAAGTGACCAGAGGAGACCCAGCAGAGGACCCCCATTGTGAGAGGGGGCAGAGGACATGAAAACTGCATTGTTGCTGTCCTGAGGACCACATGTGTGCCCACCTGGCTAGTGTGGCCCCAGGAAACATAGCAGCCGGAAGCCATGGAAGTGATGACTGAAAACCTCAATTCAATGCAAAACACTGTTGGGAGCTTCCAGAACTAGGTGAGTGGAATCTCAAGGGGGCTGCTGTGGGCAGAGAAGATGACCGGAGAACTTCCATCTATTACTAGATTCTGACCATGAGAGCCGCCCTGGACCTGTCTTCCAAGCGGGAGCTTTGGTAAGAACACTGAGAGGATTTTGCTGAGATGCCCACGTTTTCTCAGCACGGAACCCCGTTTTCCAGCTCCTCCCAGGGACAATTTAGCCTTGGAATCTATTTTCGGGGTCTGCAAAAGAGATGGTCTCCAGATCCAAGAGGCCTCTGGCAGCAGAAAGAGGCTGGAACCAACGAGCCAGGAACTCAGTCAGAATGGGCTGTGTGCCTCCAACGGGCCTGGACAGCCCCGCTGTGCTGCGTGCCCGGAAACGAGACGTTGCAGACGACCCCAGGGCCCTGGGCCAGCGTGGTGACGGAGCCACTGCTACGGACCACACAACCGGCAAAACATCCTGAGATGCCAAGTCCGTTAAGGCCTGGAATGCAGCTCAGGAATGGGGGGGGGGGGGGGGAGCATCTGTGGCGGATTAGCGATGTCAGCCCAGGGGCTGAGGACAGTGCCCCCCGCTCCGCCTCACTTCTGCCCCTTGTGCATGAGGACAAAACCCTTGTCCACCGGACAGAACCCCTGCCCATGCTTCTCAGCTTCCCACGTAAAAGGTTTCGAGAAGCCCAGCTGGGAAGCCTCTTCTCCGTCCCCTAAGCTGTCCCCAGTGAGCTCAGAGGGGTCTTTTTTGGGTCTGTGTGTGCTATCCCACAGCATAGGGCTGAGCCTCTAGCCCGAAGCGCAGCCCTTCCTGGCTGGTCCTCATCCTCCAACCCCGACTGGCGCAGCCTCTGCCAGGTGGGCAAGTCCACCCACCCCCGCCCTCCAGCCTCATCTGCATTTAACATCCCTTGTTGGGCTGTGGCAGAGAATACTCAACAGACTCATATTAAAAATGCCCTTTAAAATTCAAAAGCTTTGAACTGAAAGAAATACCTCGAGAAGTTTTCATGGAAAGTTCAGCTCTGCCGGTTCAATTCACTACACTTAGATGCACCTTTTCAAATAATAGGAAAAAAATGTAACAGGGTCAGACCCAATCAATATGCTTGTTCAAACAGAATTGCGGGGACTCTGATGTGCGCACATTTTGTACTCTGCCTTTGTACCCCGCCACTCGCTCTGAAGAAAGGCTCCTTTGCTTGGGGAGCAATGAAAGTGGTCGCCTTTGGAGCGGAGGCGGCCCCGCAATGGCTTGTTTACCAGGCCTGGAGGGGCTGCCATTTTTCACACACCCCGGGGTCCGGGCCTTTGTTCTTTTCATAACAGCTCGAAGCCCACATGGGCAAAGTCCTTCACAAGTGCCAGGCTGTGATGCTGAATCGGAAGCGGAAGGCTCCCAGCCATTTGCCTGCCACGTCTCAGAAATGCGATTTGTGGATGAGACAAATAATTTGCTGCTTCTTTCCCACCCTTGGCGGGAACAAAATCAGACTTGCTATGGAGTCCTGGACCACAGTTTGGGGGAAACAGCCAAGGCCTGAAATGGGCTCTCATCAGGCTGGGTCGAAGTCCGCATCCACTCTACCCTCCACGCATCCACCTCCAAGCTGCCCTCGGGCAGACGGAGGCTTCCCTGGCCTTGGGCTGCAACCTACAATATCCAGGAAAACCCTGGAGAACTCAGTTGAAGTGAAGGCGGCCAAGGTGGAAAAGGGGCAGTTACCACCCCCACCGGATACAAAGGCAGGCAGGAGAGTTAATGACAGGGAGGAAACAAAAAGCTTGCGTTCAGCGTCCCCCCCAGCCTGGCCACGTCCGCCTGACAGGCACTCACACGTGGGCACCCGTCTCACCTCCAATCATTTAAACAAAGCCCTGAACGTGTGGAGCATAGGGGCAGTTTAGGAGGCTCAGCTGGAGACTGGGGAAAAGATTTTACTCCCCAGCCCTCTATTTCCTAAAATGTTCCTGTTGGTGCTCAATCTGGGCTTGGGTTCAAGTCAAAATTCTGGAGTGCATGCCGACAGACAGACGCAGGGAAGCATCTTGCACCCCCTTGGCTCGTTCCAAGCGATGGAAGCTGCGGGTCCATCGCTTAAAGCTCTGCCTAGGCGCTGCTGTGGTCCCTCCAAAGAAGCGAAGGTGGCCACGTAGACTTTCCCAGAGTTGTCCCCACCGGGAGGGTCCCTGGGTAACCAGCACTTTCTCAGATGGCCCATCTTACCTCAGGTCCCAGGAGCTCTCCCACGGGGGATGTGCCACGCTGCCTGCTTATGTACCACGAAACGGGGCACGCCTCTTCCAAACTACATGTGCTCTTCAAGGAGTCTGGGCTGGGGGCCTGCGATGCTCTCTGCAGGCTGAACTTGGGGCCATGCTTCTCAGAGAACAGGCTACACCTCCTTCCTGCTGGAGCTGGAGAGAACAGTTAGAGCGTTGCCATATTCCCTTTTACAGAGGACTGTGAGTGAGACCAACAGTAAGAAAACCACTAACACGTTTTCACCGAGAAAACGACCATTGACAGCCACCTCAGATGGAGGGTATTATGCCCTGTGCTCCCTTTTCCCCACCTTTGCACTCAGTACTGGGGGAACCACCCAAACTCCATTCCTCTGTTATGGAAATACGATGCTTAAAACAGGAGTGTTTTGTTTTGTTTTTAACTTCAAAATTCAAAAAGAAACCAGTAGCTAAAAGAGGGGCAGTGTCCTCTGTTCAGAAGCCTTGGAATTTGTTTTCCCCAGTTTCAATAGTTGGAAAGTCACTCTAAACCTCGGTGCTCTTCTTGGCAAGAGAGAAAAACTGCCGTAACGACGAACTTGGAAACAGAAACGACCCTGAACTCAACTGGCCTCTTGCCTTCTGTTTTAAGCATACATCACCAGTCAAAGTGAATTACACACAAATCCAGTTCGCAATGGTCGGTCACTAACCCACCTCACTGGAGCAAGCTGGTGGCGTGTGGGTTGGAAGGGAGCCTGCGGAGTCCCTCCTGCTATCTTGGATTGCAGTCGGCCTTCCAGACCAGCCCCTTGGAGTCCACAGCCAGGGGGCTTCTGCACAGGGGTGGGGTGGGGGGTCATGTTCAATAGCTGTTGAGGCCTGGGAGCACAGGCCTTCTTCCCCCAGGCCTCAGAAGTCAATCAAAGGGCGAGGAACTGTCATCAGCAGCTTTTCATGGGTGAACAAAAGCAGGATCAAGAGGGCACAGTAGGGATTTTCCAAGGAAATCGGGGGAAAAAAACTAAACACAGGCCACTCATGAGAATATAGCCAGCAGGAAGTGTATCAGGTTAATACTTTAATCTGTACATCACATTTTTTTTTTTTTTTTGCAAACCATTACACTTTTATTTAAATTAACGTTTTCTTGCAAAATATTCATTTCATTTTTCCAACAAAATCTTATAAAGGCAAAAATAAAATCTTATTTTGGCAAATGTCATGAAGCTGATACTGGCAGCATATGGAGTTAGTGAAAAATAGACGGCAACTTCTAAATATATTCAAGACTTATTTTTTTCCTGACCATAGTCAAAGACACATTTTCGTTTAAAGTGTGGCTCCACCCAATGGCGTTTGTTTTGTTTTGCTTTGTTTTCCTTTAAACACCCTTTTCTGTATGCAGGAGGCCATGAGCTCATGACTTCAATAAAGGACCACGAACACTATGCCCAGCTTGGCAGCCCCTCTTCATTTTGGGCTGGAAGTCAAGATCCTGCCATTGTGGCCCTGCTGGCTGCCAGCCAAAGGGGTGGCGGGGGCACACTGCCAGCTGCCTTGCCACCAGACCAAGCCCTGGGAAAGCTGACTTAGTTTCCCAGGGGATGGCAGCAAAGGTCCCAGGATTCCTATCACAGCCCAGCGCGGACTCAAACAACTGTAGGTAGATGCCACCCAGTGTGGATTTTATTGCTTAGGATACGATAAAAGGTGTTTCCCCTCACCTTTTCTGTATTTCAAAGTGTATTTTTTTAAATTAAAGCACACTGCTTTTTTTTTTTTTTCTCGTTGAGAAGAGCCCTTTGCTGAGAGAACATCACGGGCGAGTTGGGAGCCGAAGCTCTTGAACACCGTTGGCCCAAAACCAAACCCGAGGGTCAAGGCACAGGCTGGGGCTCCACCAGCCATCCAGGTGGAGTTTCGCGCTCCAGAGCTGGTCGTCATGCCAGGTCAGGAACGGCTGATATCTGCAGCCAAAGGACCCCCTCCCACCCCGGATGGCACGTCAACAACCCTAACGCTGGAATCCACTGGAAGCAGGTTCCCAAATCCCACCTTCACCTGAGTTCGTCAGATGCGGGACTGGCCTCTCTGCCTGCCCTACCGCCCACCAGTACCTGAATCTGTATGTGCAGCCCCAGATCCTACAGCTTCACCTTTCCAGCCCTTGAGGTCAACGTTATAAAATATATTCCAACTCTAAAGTACAGTGTATTTTACAGTGTGTACCAAAAGTGCGTCTGTCGTATGTAAAAAGGAGTCTGAACTAACACAAGGAGGGGAGCGGGGTGTAGCAGTTGGTGGGCTGCTCCCTCCTCCAGCCAGTCCCCCTGCTCAGCTGGAAGGGGTCTCCTTGGGGGAAGAAAAGTCAATCTTCTCTTGGAAGAAGCTGGTTCCACTGGACCCCCGGCTCCAGACTTCTCCTCCGCATGCTGGGTCATGGGTCAGTCACTGCCTGGGCTGGCAAAAAGCACAGGAGACAGTGAGAGGCTGGCAGGCGCCTGCCCACGTCTGGGGTGGGCATGTCCGTGCACACATGTGACATGGAATAGCAGACTGAGATGGCAGCAGAGCAGAGGGCTGGGCAATGCGGCGGCGGCTGGGGGACACATGGCTTTTCGGGCTCATGGCGCTTGGTCCCACCCTCCCCCTACCACTTCTAGAAAATTCCCCAGACACAGGCGGGCCCCTCAGTTGGATCCCTGCTCTGACAGACTAGGGAGGCCTGATCAGAGAACTCTGGGGTCCAGTGCTGACCTTGCCCTTCCTTCTCTGAGCAACTTGGGGTAACTCAGCCTCCATAAGCCTTCTTTAGTAATTGAAGGATGGGGCAGCCACACCCACCTCCTAGTGAGGCTGCAGTGAGGATGAGCGGAAACGTGGATATGCTGAGGAGAGTGCTGGAGGCTGTTTCCCAGCCACGGGGGCACCAAAGCTGGGAGAGAGCTGTCCCCTGCCTCTCTATGATCTGGACCATGTCACCGCACACCCTACGGTGGCCCCAGCAGGTCCCTGCAGCCTTTACAAAGGACCCAGTTGAAACATTTCCCTGGGTTTCTGTCCTCTTCTTTCCAACCTCCAGATGCTGGGGCCTGATGACTCAGCTCTGGAGTTCGGGGAGTGCCCAGGACGGGGGACCCCTGCCGAAAGCCATGCCCCCCACCCCCTATGCACACACTCCCTTCGCCAAACACCTGCAGCTCCTGGGGGTGGCGGGAATAAGCCCATGGGTGCTGGAGAGGAGCAAAGGCTCTGAACCTGCATTGAAGGGCTCACACCTGGACCCTGACACTTCCAGCTGTGACAACTTGGGC
The DNA here is from genome assembly GCA_004026585.1 of Noctilio leporinus. NCBI lineage: Eukaryota > Metazoa > Chordata > Mammalia > Chiroptera > Noctilionidae > Noctilio > Noctilio leporinus. The sequence goes on from PVIW01004304.1 coordinate 45,346, forward strand.
ACATCCCTCAAGGTCTCTGAGCTTCAATTCCTCATGTGTAAAACGGGGGCGAACATCTTCATAGTGGTATTGTGTGGATCAAGAAAGATGCTCAGCACAATGCCTGGAGCAGCGCAGGTATTGAACAATGTTAACCACGGTACATAGTACATGTAAAGGGAAGGGAAGGGACACCCTACAAAACGATAGTGAGACGCAATGTCAGGGCAAGGAATGCTGAGGCTCCTGACGTGGCCGTCCCCTGGCCAGGCGAGGCAACTGGGTGGGCTCAGAACCAACCACCACAAGCCTGGCCCAGGCACCAGGCCTTCCAACTCCTGGTGTGGGGTTCCTCCCCTATTTCCACACTGCCTCTCTCACTGCTAACTGCTTCCATGGGGTGGACTCAGCAGGGAGGTTACTAGAACCTCTGAAGACCTGAGGGCCAACTTCACACTGTCCTGAGGAGCCTCCCCAAGAAGTTTCCCTTCTCCCCATCCTAAGGTTCTCAAGCGGCTAAACAGATAGTCGTAGGCTTTGTTCAGACACCAGTTCTGTGTGACCTGGTGTGAGTGCCATTCCCTCACTGGGCCCCAGTTTTCTCATCTGTAAACAAAACGTCTTCAAATCTTACAAGTTTTCCATTTCTTTCACCACAGCCCAGAGCAGCCAAGATCTAACTCTTCTTTCCAGCTGTTCTGGGCCGCCCCACCCCCATCCCGGGCTGGCTGGCTAGTCTGCACTGGTCCTTTGGGCCACTGTCTGGCAGGGGTCCGGGGACGGGGCTCGGGTCTTAGAGTCTCTATTGTCTTGGAGCCACTGAGCCTGGCATTCCCAGAATGCATCAGGTCCTCCCTTACCCCTGCCTACCAGTCGAGGGGGGTCTCCCCAGCAGCCGCTTTACCAAAGGAAGGACACTCAGCAGGCGCACGGCAATCATGTCAGCAGCAGGGTGTGGGGGGCGGGGCGGGGACATGCTCAGCACTAGGCGAGGGGGGCACGCCAGGTGGAGGCTCTTACTTGGAAGGTGTTAGACAAAGGTGTAGTGGAGTCCGTTGCTTAAGGGGGAGTATGGTGGCACCGTCCGGGAGGACAGGGGGGCTTTAGGCGGGAGGAGGGCCAGCTGCTGCGCTAGACGGGCACACAGGAATTAAGCGGTGCGTTAGGCCCCTCGTCTGCTCCCGCAGCACCAGGCGCCCCACGTGGCGGGGCTGGGCTGGCCTGGGCCCCACCGTCCACTATTAATGGCCTGGACCCGGGTGGGGCACACATCCGTGGGGCCTGGCTGGGATTGACCTGCAGATCCCAGACCTGTCTCTGAGGAGGGGAGAGGAAGCAAGAGGGAGCAGAGGCTGCAGCAGAGGTGGCAACTGGGAGCGGGAGGTGAGGGAGGCCCTAAGTGACCAGGTGTTAGGTTTGGGGCCAGCTGGTGGTGAGGAAGCAAGGGGAGGGCCGGTAGAGCCACACAGCAAGCACAGACTGGAGAGGGTGGCACTGGGTGAGGGAGGCCCCTTGCTGGGATCCTTGACACAGGGAGGAGCTCAGAATTGCTGGGGTAGGTCTCAGGGAGCCCCCAGGATCATAGGAGGTGGGGTCTGGGAGAGCCATCTACTGTCTCCCCTCCCTCCCACAGAAAACCACACCAGCTGCCTCTCAGCACATTCGGTGTGTCCCTGAGTGGAGCCAGGGCAGCAGGGATATCAGGAACTCTGTGCAGATCAGGGCACAGGGACAGAGAACGCTGAGATCTTGGTCCCTCCCCTTGTCCTTGGTCATTCCTGTGGCTTCTCAAGGCACCATGAAAGCTCTGCTTGAGGGACAGTCAATCCAGGGCCCTGCAGGCCCCACCTTTGGTTCCTTCAAGACCCTTTGGCCAGGGTTAGGGGACTGTGCCAGCACTTCAGGATCTATGTCCAATCCCTCTCTAGAAGGCCCAGAACTACCTGCCAAGGACACAACTAGACACACAGTGGCCTCTACGTGTGGGGAGAAACAGCACTAGGTGAACTGGGAGAACTGGGAGATCTGGCACACAGGTAGGGGAAAGGTGGGCGCAGGGAGAAGCCGGGAATCTCTTTCCTGGCCAAGAGAGAAAGAAAGCCTTTTTATACACTTGAGCGTGCACACACATACACACACCTGTAGGCACAGGTACGTACCCACCCTCCATGGAATTTTTCTAACCACTGGTCAGCCAAGTTCTACTTCCCAAGTCCTGCTTTCTAAGGTCACTAAAAGGTGAATGGTGGCTTTGATTTGGGAATCAAAGCAGGGGTCCCAGGGAGGACTAGAAGGCCCCATTCTGCCTTGTCCCAACAAGAAACCACAGCTTTCCCGCTCCTTTCTTTACAAGGCCAAAAACCATAGCCTTAGCCCCTTGACTCAGAGGCCTGAAATACCTGTTCTTAACCCACCATCTCCTCGAAAGCTGAAGAGCAACGTTACTCCCATATTTAAGAATGACCTAGGGAGCCCTCTCCTGGGCCTGGGGCATCTGACACTCCTGGGCTCCAGGTCCTCCTCCGCCCAGCCTTTCGGGCATCATCTTCAGACCCCTGCAGTGCTCATGACACAAATGACGCACCACTGGCCCTCCACCACTACGCCTGACACCTGGTTTCCACAGACTCCCTGAGAGACCTGGCTGGACCCTGAGCCCCACCGGACGGGGAGCAGCAGCCAGTGTCCATGGCCTCACCTGCCACCTGCTTGCTGCGCTGGGAGGCCTCGGAGGCCAGGGCGTAGGAGATGTTGATGATGCGTTCTTGCTCCTGCAGCTGCGTGTCCAGGTCAGCCACACTGTTCCGGTCCTGGCCCGGGGTGGGCTGCAGGTTGCACATGCTGCAGGATGGACAGAGAGCAGGTGCTGGGCCCTCGCCGCCCCCAACCCCCACCTTGGGAGAGGAGGGTCTCTTGGCCTAGTGGAATCTCAGCCCTTTTTAGGGGGCATTGATAAAAATGGCACCCCTTCTCTCTAGACAAAGGTGTGCGAGCTTCTCCTGAAATATGCCCCCAAATCAGAGCTTTGTTCTTCCCTGGAACTCAGGATAAGAGCCCCAGCCCTGGGCTCCCGTTAAATCCAGGTGCGGAATGGCTCTGCAAGGAAGGCCCTCCACACCACATTTATGTTCTGAAGCTATGGGAGCTGCAGGGACAGGGAAGCCACTTCTTAGGGCCCCACCCCAGCTTCCGGAAAAGAGGGAAAGGCCTTTGGCCCCTCAGGTCAAGGCTGGGGCCCTGGCTCTGGTCTGCAGGCCTGTGTGGGGGAACACGGGCCCTAACGACGGGAGCCCCAACTATGGCCACTTCACTCCCCACACTTGCCAGGGTCCCAGAGCACAGGACCGGCCTTCTATGCTTCAGGACTCCCCAGATGACCTACCCACGCTTCACCAATGACTTGCCGGCGACATGCTGAGTGCCAGCCCGCCCTTTCCAATGAGGAGGAAGCTGGCAAAACACACCCCCTAGCTGGCCTGGCACAGGGCCCACTCAACAGACACAGCCGCAGGGTCAGGCCTAGGGGGCCTTCGGGGCCTGGCAGCGGGAGGGCTGACCTGGAGCGGGTGAGGATGTTGCGGATCTTCTCAGCTTTGCGATACCGGGCCTGCAGCTCCTCCAGGCTCGGTGGCTCTTCCGGATCCTGCTCCACATAACGCTCAGGGATGGAGACCTTCTCTGGTTTAGACAGCTGAGGAGAGGAAACCAGGGCCGGGTTGGGGGAAGGGCAGGTCAGATATTTGGGTTCAGGGCCTGCTCCCACACCCTGTCCCCTGCCATGAGCCTTCAGAATAGAAAAGTACACCCTCAATGTGATGGGACCCCGGCTAGCCTCTCCGGCTGCACGGACCCACTGTGTGGCCTCTGCCCATGATTTCCTCCGCCTGGGATGGTTTTGCTTGGCTCCAGGGACTCTGCCTTGTTATTCCCTCAACCCTTGTGTTACTCCCTCCTGTTGTCTGTCTCCCCACTGCGCAAGGACAGGCACTGAGTAGGCCCTCAGCAAATGCTACTTGGATGGGCGGTGGATGGATGGGTAGGTGGATGGAGGATGGCTGGGTGGACGGCTGATGGTGACAGTGCTTTACGAAAGTTCCGACGACCCAGATGGGAGGCAGCCATGCGTAATTATGTTCCTCTAGAGGAAAGGGGCCCCGACTCGTGCCCACCGGTCTTTCACGGGAACCCAGCAGCAACCTCAGCCTGGGAGATCTCGCTCAGGCTGAGGCAACTCTGGCGCACCCCAGGGAATTTTTTCCTCCTAAACTAAAACAGCGTATTAAAATGGGGTTGGCTGACGCTTCTCAAAACTAGCTACATCCAATTCCTGGGCAAATCTGGACTTGAATTTAAGCCCAGGCAGCCCTTTCATTCTGGTGAAAGATGGAAAGAAATCAGCTCTTCTCTGTTGTTTCCAATGAGGGCAGATCTAGAGGAAGGAAGTAGATTACATTGTAGCAAGAGGGATTTAGGTTAGAGATAAGGAAGGACTTTCCCCCAGGCTGGCAGGCCAATTAGGACACTGTAAAGCACACTTTCATTGCCAGGGCAGCATGAAGGAGCTTCCTTTGTGGATCTGAGAAAGCACAGACCTTTGACTGTTTCCAGAGGTGCCAAAGGCAAAAGGTCTGAGGGCAGGGGCCTCATTAACCCCTGGAGCCCCAGCCAACCCCAGAACTCATCCTGCAGAAGCGTCACTTTGCCTACACACTGCTAAACCTATCTTTCATGTGGTGAGAGCATTTCCTCTCATGCTATCCCAGGGTTGGCTAGTCCTCATACATTTTTGGGATATCTGCGGGCTGTTATATTTCATTTAAGACTTGTCATTCAGCAAATATTTATAGAGCACCTACTATGTGCTGGCCCCATGTTAGGGGCACAAAACTGAATCACACAACCATTAAACTCTGCCCTATGGAGCTTACAAATCACACAGTAGAGACCACAGGAGACCACCCTATGTCTTGAAGACATCTGTCACTCTCTGATTCCCTTTCTCTTTTGGATAGAGACATTTCCGATGGGTAGAGAGAGGTCCAGGGGTTGCTTTCCCAGGCCAGCTGGTCATGATGCATCTGAGCCACCAGAGGGCACCAGCAGAATTCAGACCAGAGCTACCCAGGTCTCAGCCTCTGCAGTGGCTGGAAACTTCACCTGTGCTTTTCAAACCTGCTCATTTCTCCCAAGTCAGACTGCCCAAGTTGGCCGGAGAGGCCAGTTGCAAAGCCAGTCCCAAGTTTTGCAAGCAACATTTCCTAACTATTAACTAATGTATCGCGCGCCTGATGTGTACCAGGCCCTATGCTCATGGCCTACTGATCACTGCTGATTCTCTGGGCAGCATGGGAAGTCCGTTAACACTCATCACAACCCACTTTACTGTTGAGGAAACTGGGGCATAGAGAGGATAAATGCCTTGCCCCAAATTTCAGAGAGAGAGATTTGAACCTGCCATCAATATCCTGGGCTCCTTTTAAGGACTCCACCTACTACCCATCCCATCTCCTCAGCCAAACTGAAGCTGAGTCTTGTCCCCCTCAATGCCACCCAGAGGGTGGGTCAAGCGGGGAGACTGAAGGCCAAGCTGGGGGAGAACAAAGGAAGTCCCTGCCCTCACCTCTCTGCTGATGTCCAAGTCATAGTCTTGTGGTTCCAGGTCCAACTCAGTGACAGGAATGGCCTGTACTTTCAACCAGCCATTCTCCTCTTTGTCCTTCCTTTCCCCTTGCACGGCGCGGTCCAGCAACTGCAGGTCAAAGTCCTGCTCACGCTTCCACTGGCAACAGAACAGGAGGGTTAAATACAGTCACTTCCTGACTTCTGCGGGAGCCATGCTGGTCCCCTTCTGAATGGTCTTGCAGGCCCTGGGCTCCTTGGGAAAGTGGGCCTGTCACCCATGAGGGAAGAGTTCTGTGACCACGGGCTTCAGCCTCCTCATCTCTCAAACAAGGCAATAGCTTTCTGACACGGACAGTCCCTGCTGTATACTGTACCTCTCCAAGGAACGGAGAATGGGCCATGGCCCTTTATACGGCTGGATTCCAGGCTGCTGATTTCTGATCTAGGTCCCCCGAGGGTTCAAACATGTATCCCCAGGGCACAGGTCGAACCCCTATGATTTTAGACTCACAATGGTCCCCAGGGATACAGAAGGCTCCCAAGTCTGAGAGGGTGACCCCAAAACAACCTGGGAAAACTCTGAGGAAGGGGTTTGCTTCTTCTGCAGCCCCACAGTGGTGGAAGGCTTTCTAGTTCGGGAGCCACATGTCCCAGCTCAGAGATCATGGAAGAGGAAAGGCCTCTGAGGCCCTGGCAAGCAAGTGAAATAGCCAAGAGTCTCTGTAATGGGTACTCCCAACCGGTGCATTTAGGGGTGGGCCTACTGCAGGAGCCCACAGAGGGGCTAGGGAGGGTCCAAGCAAGAGCAGCTGGGGGCCAGTGAGGCAGATAAACTGCTGTGTGTCATGGCATCAATTTGGGGCAAGAGCTAGAAAACAAACAAAACCATGTAAAACTGAAATGCTAGATCACAGGCAATGGGTTCAAGGTAGCTCACTATCAACCTTTCAACAAGCATCTCCTCACAGGGGAAAATCTAACTGCCATTTTAAGATCCAAGCGCAACTGTGCAACTCCAAGGCACATCACGTGTGCGGCCCACACCCGCACGGGTCTTTGATGCGGAACAGGTTCTGAGGGGAGTGAACAGGCTCAAGCCTCTCTCCCCCTGAGCAGAAACCAGATGTTTCTCCACCCAGGGTCTCCACCTCCTTCCTCCCCGACTTCCACTTCACATAGCCCCCTGTGGTCGTGATTGCCTCTCATGACCCTCAAGTTTCCCCAAAGCTCCAAACCCACCGCCATTATCAGCACATTTCACCCATTCACGCACAAGCTCTCGATACTGGTTCCAAGCCAATCGAATTGCTCTTTGGTTTCCAATCACAGTATGAAAAGATTAGGCAGTTGACATCTCAGGGATGGAAAATTAATTTAATGATTCACAGAAAAAAAAAAAAAAAAAAAAGCACCAAAAAACACATTTTCTTACACGCTCACATGTGCCCCAAATAGAGAAGTCCTCATTTAAAGCCAGCCTGATTGTTTCCACAAACAGAAAAAGTTCACTAGGCTCTGTGATGTATCCTGGGGAAGAACCACGCCAATCCATCATCGTTAAGCAACACGTTTATTGGCGCTGATACAGAGACTTACACAAGTCTTTTGTTCTTTAAGAGAAAAATTACAAGGTATTCAAGTTACGATTTTTAGAGATCCTTTCTACAGTTGAGACATCAGGTTGTAAAAGTTCAATGTTATCCCACGTGACATTTATTGATAAAGTTTAAACGTTACTGGCTTTGCAGCTTTTCAGGCTGAGTGTCCTGGGCCTTACCCCTTGGGTGTCTGAGCCAACAGCTGCAGGGAGGTCCTCTGAATACAGAACATAATATGTCTTGCTGTCTATTCAAATTATTAAATACTGAAAACACAACCAGTTTTCCATAAGAAATTGTGCAATGGAACTGAAGGAATTAAAACCAAACCACCTTAAACTGATAGAATTTATTCAAATGTACAATCTCTGAAGTCTGTGTCTAGGTACTGTCCAGACACAGACTTTGATAAATTCATAATGCCCAGACCTCTGCCAGCGACCATGGCCCTCAGGTGGCGGGTTGGCTCAGTCTTGCGGGGCGGCTTTTGGGATGAGTGAATTATGAGTCAGTAGGCCTGCATAAAGGGGGCAGCAGAAAGGAAAGTCACACACGGGGATGCTCGCTAGGCTATGGGGACAAGAGCTGCTATGACAAGCCTGGTAACAAACAGCACAGGCCAGTTAGAGAATGTTCAATGCAAATTAGAAGCTTCTGTAAACACAATCAGGCAGGATTAGAGAGGCAATGAGCGGTAACACTAAAAGCAAAAGAGCTTGTGCAATGAATAGGGAAAGAGCAGTCAGGCTAGAGGTCTAGGGAAACGTCAAATGGAATGTATCAAAAAGGGACCTAAGGCCACCGTGGGCAGGGCGCAGTGCCTGGAAGCACCACCGGGGGGCAGCACATTCCCTGGCTCTCCTGGGGCACCGGGAGGCCACTCAGCACCACTGGCGGTGTGAAACCACAGCCCTGAGTTGCGGGGTGCGGGGCGTGACCCTGTGTTCAGTTACCCCCCCACAGGGCATCTGCTTGGAGGTTTGGGAGGCTGGTGGGCTTATGCACCTCATCATCAAATCATATGACCATCTTCCTCCTCCATTCCTTGAATCCTTGAACCCTGGTACATATTCCCAAGTCCTTGACTTATCCGAGACTCTGAATGTTTACAAAGGTCTCTTTCAAGCTCGGTTCAGAGAACAGGCTCTGCATTTCCTCAGACTCCTAGACTCCTGCAGTGACATCCTCACTCCATCTCTGTGCCGGGCACCCTCTGACCTGGTCACCCATGAGGTGCTCTCTGTACCATCCAGGCCCAGGGCCCACCCTCTCAGGGCTGTGCCATGCTTGTGTTTGGGGGTCCGGGGAAGCTCTGCTCCCTGTCCCAGCCCCGCCTGCCTGGACCCTCCTAACATACTGAGCCAAGATCTCCGGGCAGCGGGTGGCTGAGGTAGCGAGATGAGGGCAGGCTCATCCTCTCCCCTTGGCTCAGCGTCTTCTTGCGCTCCCGGACCAGGGCCTTCTGGTGCCGCTTCATGCGCTCCAGCTGCTCCTCCGCACTCATCTTGCTTCGCTGGTGGTCCCCTGAGTACAGGCGCTCCAAGGCACTCTTGGGTCTCTGAGGAGGAAGAGGGTGACAGACAAGGTAGCTGGGCTGGGAATGGAGGGCAGCCACACTGCGGGCCTCATTCCTGTTCTTTCCTACTTGTCTCTCTCCCACAAAAACACACATCTAGTTGGACTCTTCTCAGCCATACAGAACCACTTCCTCCAAGCATACTCATAGGCGTGATGCCCTTGGCCCTCATGGGCAATGCTGATGCAGATGTTGAGCCCCAGGCCTGTCCAGTCAGCCTACATGCAAGCACATGGTGGGGTCAGAACTCAGGGTGCAGACTTCCTGGCTCCCTCTTTCAAGCCTGACAGGCTGGAAGGAAAGCGGGGCTTGGGAAATGGAAAAGGTAGTGTGATGCCCCTCTTCAAGGGGCATGGGGAAGATATCACTGAGCACATGATGACAGGAACTTGGAGCCCAGGAGGGGCTGAGATCACCTCAGAGACCATCCCCAGGGCTCACACAATCACTGGTCACCATGCACCTTGGAGCCCGTCCCTCTGTGCGTGAGGGAGCAGTGAGCTCCCTCAAACACATTTCAAGGCCACTCACAGGGAAGGTTATCTTGCTGCTTTCGGCATTCGGACCCCTCCGGAGGGTGGCGTAGGGAGCAATGGTGGACGACTGCTGGAGCCTTGACGTGGACCCTGAGAGCCCTTAGTGAGAAGAGAAAAATGCAGGTCTATGGTGGTGGGGTGGATAGGCCACCAGCCCCTCCCTACTCACCTCCCACTGCCGTGACTGGACCATAAGGGCTCACCCTACAACCTGTTCTTCTTCTTCCCCAGGACTGGAAGAACAAGGTCCCAGGTAGGGGATGCAGAACCAGCCCAGAGGTGGCTTCTGTCCACAATGGGGGACAGTGTCCCTGAAGATGTGTGGACTACCCCAGGCTTCCCTCATGTGCAGAAGGCCAGGGCTGCTGGGCAGGTGGAAAGGATGGAGCAGTAGGAGCACCCCTCACCCCTTCCTCCTGAACAACTCGCAGGCATTCTACATGACCCTACGTGGACATCCTGCCTCCTGAAGCACCCCAGGCGGAATCAGTCAACCCCAGTATCCCTCAGTATATTCACTGGTTACTGACCAGAGCGTCAGCATACCTGTCTAACCGGACTGCAAATTCAAGAATGCCTGGTTGACAGACGGAATAAATGAGTAAATGAAGGAAGGAAAGGAAGGCACCAAACTTTCACCGAGCACTTACTATGTCACACACGGTTAGACTCTCTCCCAGTGGGCCTACCAAGTAAGTGCTGACTGACCGCTGTAGAGGTGGACAATACAAGAGGCCCCGAGGGATTAAGAGATTTGTCCACTGTCAGATGGTGGGAGATTCATTGACTGCGTGCTTCCCAGGTCTGGGTCCTGTGGCTGTGAGGAGTCACCTCACCCTGGAAGGCTGGCAATCTTATCAGAGGAGGTCCATGACCTCTGGAAAAGGGCATTCCGCTGAGGACACCACGAGCATTTAATATGTGGCAAAGAGGATGATGATGTCCTACAGTGCAGAGAATCCCAAGCAACAAAGTAGTGCCCTGCCCACAATGTGACCAACAATGCCATTGACAAATACACCTCCAGGCCATAATAAATGAAGGGCACAGGGCCTCTGGGCACAGTGTCAAGTGTTACTGTAGCCCCAACTCACCAAAATCCAGAGCCCACACCCTTCAGGGACAAGTTCAGGCCACAGCAAACCTAGACAGTGTGGTGAGCTGGAAGTCACATAACTCCATACATGCCAGTATCACACTGTGTCCACCGGGCCAAAGAGGGGTCAGCGCTTGACCACCCACCTCCAGAAGCGGACAGGTGAGCAAATGAGGGAACCTGGTCCGCCTGCTCAGGGGTTCCAGGCAGCCACCCTTAGATTTCTGAGGAAGGGGTCTGGCTATGGGGAAAATAGGGTACAGTGAGCCTAAGGACCTACGTCTGTTCCCAGCCGCATCTTGAAGGGATGGGGGAGGATGGCGAGAAGGCAACCCCATTGAAGACAGAAGTGTGTTTGTTTAAAGAAAGGGCTCAGTGAGTCTTCGAGGGACTCAGAGGAGGAAAGGAGGAAATAATCCTCCGAAGGCCCGAGATGGCCATGCTGACAGTCGCCCAACATCCCAGCCTGCAGGGTGCAGCGGCTCCGGAGCCAGAACACTGGGGCTGGATTCTGGCTCCATCGGTCCCTCGCTAAGCAGCAAGTTCCTTAATTTCTCTGAAATCTCGTTTGATCATCTCTAAAACAGAGATAATCGTGCTTCCCTCACAGGATTATTATGAATGTCAACTAAGTGATGACACAAGGCTTAACACAGTGCCCAGCATTATAGTAACGGCTATTTTCATCATTTCTAGGAACGGCTGTAATAAAGAGAAGAGAACCAGGATGCGGGGCAGAGAAAGGAAGGACAGGCCCTCCCCGGAGCCCAGAGCCTTTCACAGCTGTTGCCTAAGGCCCAAAGCTGTAGTCAGAAGGGTGCGAGGTTCCAAGTGGGGACTGGGGAGCAGTGGTGGGTAGTGCTGGGGGCCCCCAGAAAGCATCCATGGAGAGTGCTGCCTTACCTCTGCCTGGCAGCGTCTGGTACCTGCTCTCAGAGCCCGCAGGTCCCAGGGAAGGCTGGGCCGTGTCCCCACCGAAAGTCGTCAGCTCAGGCTCACTAACGTACGACCGAAGCTCCACCTGTGGGCAGTCTGAGGCTGTTATACCTGCCCGCAGCACGCACCTTCCTTCTCCCCACCCACAGTGGGCGACCCAAGGGTCCTCCCAGCTCACCCTCGAGTCGCCGTTCACACACTGCCCCTGCTCCCGGTCTCGCTTCCTCTCATCGGACTGCCGCTTGAGGCCCCTCACTGAGGTGTGCCGGATGATGGTGGCCTCCCTCGGCAGCGGTGGCACGGCAGGGGGCTGGTCCTCGGGGCTGTAGAGCTCAGGGAGTGGGGGCCTGGGAGGTGCCTCGTCTTCCTGCTCAGAAAAAGCAGAGCCAGTGCCCAGTGAGCGAGAGTGGGAGGAAGGATGCTGAGCGGCCCCACCGCAGTGGTGGCCCAAAGGCCAGAACAGGCCACCTTAGGTCTGTAGCGCATTCAGCCCAAAGACGCCAACATTTCCCCTGGCTGAGCTGTGAAGGAGGTGACAGCTCAGTTCCAAATCCATTTTTCTTTTTGATTCACGCATTTTCAATTTCTCAAGGTGTTGCCTATACATATTATGTCCCTAAATCCAGAACCTGGGTCTCTTGGCTCCATGCCCTTTTTTCTTTTTTAAGATTTTATTATTTTTAGAGAAAGGGGAAGGGAGAGAAGGAGAGAGGGGGAAAGACATCAAGGTATGGCTGCCTTTCACCTGCCTCCAGCCACAGACCTGGCTGGAGACCTGGCTTGCAACCTGGTGATGTGTCCTGGCTGGGAATCAAACCTGCGACCTTTGGGTTCGCAGGCCGGTGCCTTATCCACTGTGCCACCTGCCAGGGCTGGCTCCACGCTCTTGCTCTACTTGCTCAGGATGTAGCATATGAGGAGCAGGTTGGCAGCTCTGCACTTACTGGTAAGTCTGTGACGATGCCCCAGTGCTCAGGCTGAGCCACTCACTGCCCCTGCACAGTCCCGGGATCCCTTGGCGGACGGGAGAGAGAAGCCTACCTCCTCCTGCCTTCTCCATCAGAAACGTGAATGGTTACAAAATATTTCCTCCTTCCCGACCTGGGGACTGAACAGGCGGTCAGGATGGAGGCCTCACTGCCTGCACTGCAGCCCACTCCTGAAGGATGACAAGTGCCACTCTCTTCCCTGAAATTCCCTCCACCCAGGCCACACACACACTCTGAGGGATCTGACTTCTCTGCAGAGCAACAGCCTGGCTCCCAACTGCCATGGACACCTCTTCCTGGGACAAATGACCATTGAGACGCCTTTCTCCTCAGCTCCCCCTTTCTTAAGTCTAATTTTGCTTTGTTTTTCTGCATTTTGCAGAGTTCGGGAAAGGGTGCGGCAAGCTTGCCTTGCAAGGGTTTCGCAGCTTCTTCTCCTGGAACCCATTTCGTCAGTGTGGAAGTTACCCCCTCAGGCTACCTGAGTATTGGCTGTTTCCAACCCTCGGAATTGCCAGTTTCTAAAAAGTGCCCCAGAAAAACACAGAACATTGATTGCCCTAACCAAAGGCAATAGAATGCCTGGAGACAGGGTGAGAGGGAGGCATTTTATTATATTTTTTGTATCTTTTGATTTTGTACCCTTTGAGAGTATTATCAAATAAAACAAGCCCTGGCTGGTAGCACAGTGGATAAGGCACCAGCCTGCAAACCAAAAGGTAGCTGGTTCGATTCCCAGCCAGGGCACATAACCAGGTTGCTAGCCAGGTCTCCATCCAGATCTATAGCTGGAGGCAGGTGAAAGGTAACCACACATTGACATCCCTCACCCTCTCTGCCTCTCTCCCTCTCCCCGTCTCTAAAAATAATAAATAAAATCTTAAAAAATAAAAAATAAAAAATAAAACAGTAAATGGCTGAAGAAACTAAGCCAAATAAAAATGAAAGAACTGTAGCCACATGCACCAATGTGGATGAATTGCACAAGAATAATGTTGAAAGAAAGATACAAAATACAAAAGAATAGTGTTGAATATAGGTAACACTAAAGCTTTTAGAGATGCAACATTTGAAAAAGAGAAAGACAGCCTGGCTGGTAGCACAGTGGATAAGGTGCCGGCCTGCGGACCCAAAAGTTGCTGGTTCGATTCCCCAGCCAGGGCACATAACCAGGTTGCAAGCCAGGCCTCCAGCCAGGTCTGTAGCTAGAGGCAGGTGAAAGGCAACCACACATTGAAAAAAAAAGAGAGAAAGGCAAGGAAGTTATCCAGTGAGTCCAGACAGCAGTTTCCTCTGGCAGAAAGAGCCTTGCATTGGGAAGGGATGCATAGGCCCAAAGGTTTCTGGTATCTGCAAAGCTCTATTTCTTGGTCTGGGTGTTGGTATAACACGGGTGGTCTCATTATTATTCGTTAAATTATATAGTCATGTTTTACACCAATTTCAGGACATAATTATTTCACAAATACAAATATAAAATAAGCAAACAATGATAAAGATGGTGAAGCTGGTGAACAAGACCCCCGATGACCCTGATGCTGACCCAACTTGCAGAGCCCCTGAACCCCAGAGGACCAGCAGCCTCTATGATCGTCTATCCAGGGCTGCTTTATGAGCACAAAGGGAAACTAAGGCAGTTCTGAGAGGGGATAGCCCTTGTCTGAGGGCCTGGAAAAGAAGAAGGGCTGGAATTCAGGGGGTCCGGCTCCGGGGTGGCACCACTTTCCTGCTGCCTGTCCCAGTTGCCAGGTCCCCTGTGTCATGTGGGCAGCCGCCTTCCCCAGCCATCCCTGTTTATTGTGCTATTTCCACCTCCCGTTTTGTGGCAGGTGCTCCATGCCTCTTAGGTCTAGCATTTGGAGGGAGATCTTATTAAAATGAAGAAATCCACAGTGACCCTGGACCCTGGGCCATGGCCAGAAGCAGGTAGATGGTGAGGACCAGAGTACAGGAACTTGTGTGTTTAAGCCACCACTGCCACCAAGCTCATCAGAAGTCCTGGGCACTCATGGTGCCCAGGCAAAGCTCCTCCAAGCAAAATCCTGGAGGTCCCCCTTCCAGGGTCCCATCTGCTGTGGCTTCTCAGTCACTTGGGTTAGATCCCTCATATTCTCCAGCCAAAGCTGGCCTGGCCCTGGAGACATGAGCTATCATGGTACCTGACCACATCTTCTGTTTCCTTAAAGTCCCCTGTTGTCCAAGACTCTACCAAGGGCTTGGCCCCTTTCTATGCCAGGCAAGCCGAGATATGGGCCCAGGCAACCACAAGGACCACAAACCTGACCTGGAGAGGTAGGATGAATGTCCAATACAATGACAGATGGCACAGAGAATGGTCAGGAGATATGGATTGAATATATTGATACAGAGACCTTCAGCAAATTTTAACACCTTTTGTCCTCAGTCCACATATCTGTGAAATGGGGATAACGACCTTCCTATCTATAGTCCATGAGGTGATTTCAAGGTGGAATGTATCCTATAACCCAGCAGAGTGCTCAGGTGTAGGTAAGATAAGGACACTCCTCTGCTGAAATGAGCTGGGTGCCTGCATGTGTGTGTAACTGCAAGTTTGCAAGGAGCAGCCACACACCTGTCTACACGGTGCCAATCACAACTTCCACCCACTCATTGAAGTCACTTCCTCTTGCTGAGCCTCAGTTTTCCCAACCACAAAATGGGAGGGTTGGGCTAGATTATCTCGAGGGGCCCTTCTAATTCTGGGAGTCTGAGGTCCAAAGGCAGAGCTTCCACTCCTTAACTTCTCATGGTTCAGGACACTGGCTGGTTCTATCTCCCCATGTTTCCCTAAAAACTCTTCTCTGAGAGAAGCTGACCTGAGGACAGAAAGGGACAATCATCTGCCAGAGAGGAAAAGATGACACTCAACTCCTGGTGCTCATACTTACAACTTTGGGCTTTGTCTTGGTTGGTGACTGAAGAGGAGAGGTCACCTTCCTCAGCTGGGGCAGGTGAGGTCGGTAGGGCACGTAGGTTTGCAGCTGGGGGAAGAGTCGAACCTCCAGAGGGGTCCGCACAGGGCTGGTGGGAGGGCTGGGCTGCGGGGGTAGCTCCTTCTCCAAAGTTGAGAGTGAAGGCACAGGCGGGTGAGGAAACAAAGGCACCGTTTTTCTCTCTGAGGGGCGTCAAGGGAAACAAAACATGGGATGGAACAAAGACTCGCTTCCTCGGAGAAGTGACTTATACCATAAGGGCCTGACCTCCCCAAGGGCCACGCCACCCTCCTGGGCGCTGGCCTCCAGGAAGACTGCCCACTCACCCGGATTCTTGACCGAGTCCACCAGGATTCTGAAGTTCTCTTTATTTGCACTCAGGCCTGCAATGACATCTTCAATCCTCCAGAGATCCTTCTGTATCTGTGACTTCTCCTATGGAAGATGAAGTGGGGGTTCATTTCCTTCTTAGCTCCTTACAAGAAGGTTCTTCTCAGGACTTGTGCTGTCATTTCAGACAGGGCCCCTCACCCTGGGGAGGCAGCATTTTCTTATGGAACCCCACCAGGGCTAGAGCGAAGCCTGCTTCACAGCTCTGTACAGAAGCACAGCCTTAGGAAGTGCCCCAGGCCCAGGAGAGGAATTTCAGAGCAGCTCACACCAGTCCGCCTGGCCTAGTGCCACCTAATTTAAAAACAGTCTGCCTTAAATACTGTATGATTCCACTTATGTGAGGCATCCACAGTAGTCACATTCAGAGACAGAAAGTAGAGGTGGTGGCCAGATGCAGGACAGCAGGGAGGAATAAGGATTATTTCACGGGTACAGAATTCTAGTACTGCAAGGTAAGAATAGCCGTGAAAATGGGGGCAGAACAATGTGAAGACACTTAACATTACCAAACTACATACTGGCAAACAGTTAAGGTGGCACATTTCATGTTATGTATATTTTACCACAATTAAAAAAAAATAGACTATTTTAGGCAACTATGGCATAAGGAAAGACAAGGCAAGGACTAGAGGTTACACCTTCCCTTGAATATAAAGAGTATCTTTTAAAAGGCAGATAAACTCCCCAAGCTGGTGTGCCTCAGTGGATTCAGCATCAGCCTCTGAGCCAAAAGGTTGCTGGTTCGATACCCAGTCAGGGCACACTCCTGGGTTGCAGGCTGGGTCCCCAGTTAGGGGCATGTAAAAAGTGACTGATTGATGTATCACTCACATATTGATGTTTCTCTCTCTCTTTCTCCCTCCTTTCCCCTCTCTCTAAAAATAAATAAATCTAAAAACAAAAAAACAAAAAAGGAAAGAAAGAAAGGACAGCTAATTCTGGGATTTGAAGTTCAGTTCGGAGTACAATGGGCATGGAAATCATTTGGTAATGAAAAAGAATGAAGTAATGATAAATGTTACAGCATGGATGCACCTTCCATGGATGTAACATGGAAACATTAAATGAAAGAAGCCAGGCACAAAAGGCCACATATTGTATGATTCTATTTCTAGAAAGTGTCCAGAAAAGGTAAATCCATAAAGACAGAAGGTAGGTTAGTGGTTGGCTACAGCAGGAGTGGGGATTTGAGTCTGGGTATGGAGAGTGACTATTAACATAAACAAGGTTTCTTTGGCGAGATTTGTACACTTTAACAGAATTATATGATAACGCTGTAATTTTTAAATATGTAATGGGGAAAGAGTCAGGCTACATGCCCATATGCACACTCTGACATGTTACACCTGAAACTGGCTGGGAAGAGGACCCGGAATGAGGTAAGCAGGATCTGTGGTAAGGGATTGTGCGCTTCTTTTAACGGAGGTGTTTAAACATCAAATAGAGAACTCTTTCACTTTTTAAATTATCTGTGGGAGGACAGACGGCTTCACATCCACATCTCCTGTCAAGGCGCTGGCCACCCTCAATCAGAAGAGTTCTCACACGCATGCAGACCCGTCTGACTCTACAACTAGACCATGTGCTCCCTGATACATTGCCCAGGGGCAGCTTCTCAGCTGATGCTTAGTACATGTATGTTCAATGAATGAAGGACCAATCACTCAAAAGTCCCTGATTCAATACTGTCCAACAGCTGTGACAACAGCTGTCCTCTGAGGCCTCCCTCCTAGTGGGGTTCTGACTCACATGCTCTCAGCACCCTTAAAACACCAACACACCCTCCCCAAGGGCTGACAAGCAAAGACCAGGCTTGATGCTCAGCTACTTGCTAAGGTACCACTGTCTTAAAACAGGCATGTTTTTGAGCCCAGAGTGTGTTCAAGCGATCAGGATCATCTCTGGAGCCAAGGTCCCCAGAGTCCTGGGAGTAGGTGAAGAAGGAGCATGGCATTAAAATCAACTCCCTCTAGCCCTGGCTGGTGGCACAGTAGATAAGGCCCCAGCCTGCAGACCTAAAGGTCCCAGCCAGAGCAATTATAACCAGGTTGCAAGCCAGGTCTCCAGCCAGGTCTGTCGCTGGAGACAGGTGAAAGGCAACCATACATTGATGTTTCTCTCCCTCTCTTCCTCTCTCCTTTCCCCTCTCTCTGAAAAATAATAAATAAAATATATTTTTTTTTTGTTTTTTTTTTTAAAGATTTTATTTCATTATTTTTAGAAGGAGGGGAAGGGAGAGAAGCAGAGAGGGAGAGAAACATCAATGTATGGTTGCTTTTCACCTGCCTCCAGCCACAGACCTGACTGGAGACCTGGTTTGCAACCTTGTTATGTGCCCTGGCTGGGGAATCGAACCTGCGACCTTTGGGTTCGCAGGCCAGCACCTTATCCATTGTGCTACCAGCCAGGGCCCTAAATAAAATATTTTTAAAAAATACACACATACGTACATAAATAAAATCAACTCCCTCTCTCTTCCTGTCAGTCCACAACCCTGCCCTAACTGTGTCTTTCTGTCACCCACTGTGTAACAGAAGCACTGAGAGGGGACAAGGCCAGAGGACCTCTATCCTTCTCCAAGGGTGATGAAATTTCAGAACTTAATGCTGAGGTGAAGGAAGCTTTGGGGGCACAAGGCGGTGGGGTTTCATTCCTGTATCCTCACACCAGGCTGGGCCGGAAGGCTCCTGTGTACTGCATTCAGCAAAGGTCTGAACTCACTGTCCCAAAGTAGGGGCACCTACAGGTAGCCTCACCTATCACTGTCTCTCACAGTTACCTAGATGTTCTTTTATCCTCCGACTTCCCAGGTGGTGTTGAAAATCTTTATAAATAAATGAGGCCACTCATCTTTAATGAAAAGGCCATGAATTTTCTCACAGCCAAAGCTGGCTAGAGGGAGGTATGTTTCCAGGCCCCACTACCAAGAATGAGTGCATGGGGCTGTGAGCACATCTCCTGCGCTAATGATTTATTCAGGTTGCTAACAGCTAGGCTGGCCTAGAGTTACACCACAGAAGTCAGCTCAGAGCCTGCTCAAAGAAGGGCTTTGTGAGCTGTGCAGGTCACTGTGGCCTTCAGGGAAGCATGAGCACTGCCACCAAGCGAGGTACAAATAAAGCAGCAGGGACCAGGCTTCACACTGGCCTATGTTCTACTAACTTATTTACTGGGGAGTCCATGTCAAAACCTGTACACTGAACCCATTTGTTTTTTTGAAAAGGAAAAAAGGCTTCTGGGCCTGCTGTATGAAAAATCACCTGAAATAAGGTGTGGTAAAAATACAAATGGCCGATTATGGCATGAAAAGATCTTTATAACCTACAAATAATTAAATAAATACAAATTAAAACAAGATGTCCTTTTTCAGCGGGTAGACAGGCAAAAACTAAAAAGACTGATAACATCAAGTACTGGCGAGGAAGTGGGGAGACAGGTTCAGTACTGTCATTCATTGTAGGGGAGGGCAATGCATACAGCCTTTTAGAAAGTGACCTGGCAGCACTCACCCACATGGAAAATGTACACTCATTTGCCTAGCTTAGATAAATGCTCATAAATGAGCTTGAAAGAATAGTTACATAGATGTGCACTATGGCAACTTTTATAAAAGCAAAATATTGCAAGTGACATTAAATGTTCATCAGAAAAGGAATGGCTAAATAAGTATGGAATATCCAGACTACAAAGTTCTATGCAGCAGTTAAAAACTAATTTCATTTCATTTACTTAGATGAGCCATTTTCAACCTTTTTCATTTCATGGCACATTAAATACTAGTTACTAAAATTCTGTGGCACACCAAAAAATATACTTTTTACCTAACAAATAGGTATAATTTTGATTTATTCACACCAGAAGGCTACTGTTGTGTTGGTTGTTATCATTTATTTGACAATCTAAGGGAAGAGGGGTCAGTCAGTGCCCCTGACTAAACAGTACTGCATGTTTTAAAAATTCTTATGGGACACAGCTTTCTGAGATTATGGGAATCTCCTCTCATCTGTGCTAATATAGTAACCACTGGCTATGTGTGGCTACTGAGTACTTAAAATGAGTTTAGTGCAACTGAAAAATAGATTTTTAATGTTAGTTCATTTTAAGTAATTTGTGTTTAAATATAAATAATCATTGTCTTGGGCAGCATAAACTTGGGGGTATCTTTCCAAGAAAGATTTCCCCAACATAAGGTTATGACAAAAAAAAAAAAAAAAAAGTTACTAAACAAGGTATAAGAATGATTCCTCTTTAAATAAACCTAACTCCCATCCCAAATAAATTCCATAATTCTATCTACATGCACATGTGTGGTAATGCAAAGAAAGTGGTCAGGAAGCTAATGGTACTCGTTACATGTGGGGAAGGTGGTGGACTAGGGCAGAAAGGGGAAGGAGGGAAGAGAACTTTTTATTTATTTTCTGGTTTTGCTTCTCATTGTTTGGCCTTTTTTTTTTGACCTTTTCAAAGACACTTGTTCATGTGTTATTTGTAGAATCATAAAAACATTAGGAATAAAGAACTAAAAGAAAACTGCTAAAATGAATCTGGCTCATAGAAGTCCAAGAAGATAGGTATAACAGGACAGGATGGTTAAGAAACTAGTAGTTAAAAATTACAGAGGGGAGCAAAAAGGGGATGGATGTAATACAACAACAATAAAATTAAAAAAAAAATTTTTTTTTTTAAATTACTGTTTAAAAGACTGTGCCAATATTACCTAGTGTTTTCAAGCCATGATGCTAAGTGCTGGGGGTACAAAAAAGAGTAAGGAAGTGTTAGCTTGGATGAAGGGAAATTATAGGGAAAATACAGCAGCAGCAGGAGGCAGACAAGTTGCAGGAGTTGAGCAGGCCGGCCTGCAGCCACAGGCTGGAGTCTCCATGAGGACCTGCACTGACTCTCTGGAACCAGCTCCAGGGGTGGTAGCAGGGCCTGGGAAAAGCCTCCCAGTCCTGAATGTCCATCAATTTTGGGGGTGAGGCTTACATCAGGAGAATCAACATATTAAATCACTTGAACGAGGAGCCTTGGCTAGAACTAGTTCATCATTTAGCAAGCCAAGTACCAAAACTGGCCCTGCACAGTGCCTCCCCGCAGGAGCCTCAACTAACGCTGACTGAATGCAAATACGAGGTCTGTCCCCAAAGTATCAGCGGCACAAACTGTTTCAATTGTATTGACATTGGCTCGATATTTTCAGGACAGACCTCATAAATCAAGTTCATGTCAGGGCCCTGGAAGCGGAGTTAGGGGCCAGAAGTTGGGTTCAAAAGCAGATGATTTTCCATTTTTTTAAAATGGGGCTGCAGCCTGACTGCACACCATAATGAGGGAACTCTGGACACCTGGAAGACCCAACTGGGAGAAGAAAAACTGCACAGAGCCCCTCCTCCCTCACCTTTGGGGGCAGAGGCTAATGTCCACAAGGTGGCCTGGTTTTTAAGGGTGGTGGAAGCAGGGCTCTAAGGCTGCCTTTCCGGAGTCGGGCAGGGGCCACAGTGATGGGTATCTCCTAGCCCGGCTTCCAGAAGTGCTATTGACTGCCTGCAGACCAGAGCCACCTCCTGGATTCACACTGCTCCTCAGGTGAAGGCCTGATAACATCGATCTTCAGGAACCCGAGGAAGGAAGGGGGCAGGGCTTCCGGCTGCTGTCTGAGTAAGTAGCTAGGAGCCCCAGATGGGCCACAAACCACGAAACCCAGATCACTCTCAGGTCTCCACCAGGGTCTCCAGGTTGGTATCTGTCTCCTCTGGGGGCTATTTTCCCAAATGTAACATCCTCACAAAAATGCCACAGAGTTTGTGCAAGAGCAGAAAGACAGGAATAGGGGGGATCCCTGGGGGGAGTTTGGGATGCTGAGCAGGCTGAGTCCCACTGTAGGAATGGAAGGTCCTGGGTGAGGCTCACAAGAAATCAGAGCTCAGGAGACAGAGCCCTTGGGTTACCTGAAAATAGAAGGCTCTTCTGTGCCGCTCCTGCAGGGTCTGCTTCAGCTGCTCCACGTCGCTCTCCAGCTTCAGGTACTCATTCCAGGCATTCTCCATCTCCTGTTGGCCAGGGAAACACTCCAATCTTAGTTATCCCCTGCACCCTGTGCTCCTGACCACAGCTGACCCAGCCAGGGGAAGAGGGAAGGGGAGCCCGGCCTTGGGCAGGCCTGGTGAAAGAGAGGCATGGGAGGTCTTCTCACTGATGCTCTGACCCTGGCCACCTGCACGGTCCTGTCTCCCATCATTGGAGATACTTTGGTTCCCAGCTTGGCAGAAAGGGCCCACACCACATCAGATGCACAAATAAAGTGGAAATTCTGACATCTTAGAGTTAACTGAGTATAGATCAAGAAAAAGCCTTATAGGCTACTCTGAGAAATCTGATCCCTTGGGTGTCACTGCAGCCACCTAGGGCTCCTGATGGAAAAGGGCCCTAAGGCAGCCCGGGACATGTCACCCCTGAACAAGGTTAAGCCACTGTCAGGAGGTAGCCTGCTACCCCAAGACTCTTGGCCCTGGTCACCAATTCAATGATAGCTGGGGAGATGAGAAAAGCAGTGCCCACCCACCCCCACCTGAGGGGGAAGTATCTGCCGCCCTCCACTCCTACGCACAGTGGCCTCTCTGGACAGCTCTGCCCGGATGTGGACGAGGTCCTCCTGCAGCAGCCTCTGCTGGAAGGCGATCTTCTCCAGGTGCAGGGGCTGGTCTCGGTACTGCTCCATCTGCCTGTGCAGCACCTCCAGCACGGACTCCAGCTGGTCCTACACCGAGCAAAGGTCAAAGAGCAAGATGGTAACAGGACAGTCCCTGGAGGCCTCCTCATTCCATGCCAGGAACTAAACCATGACAGAAGGGACCAGAGTCCAGCTGGGGCTTGACAGTCATGGTCTCTGAATCCAGCTCTGACTCTGCCCATTGGGTAGCCTGGGGCAAGTCACCTAATAGCTCTGTGCCTCAGTTTCCTCATCTACAAAATGAGTGCAAGACTTTCCACTCCTTATGGGATAATGAGGGTAAGTCAAAGTCAATGGAAAACTCTTAAGTTCTTGTGACAAAGGACATGTTATAAACCTTCAGTGTCACAAATATAACACCTTGTTAAAATGAGAGGAAAGTAAAGCCCTGGCTGATGGCAGAGAGGATAAGGTGCTGGCCTGCGAAACAAAAGGTCGCTGGTTCGAGTCCCAACCAGGGCACATAACCAGGTTGCAAGCCAGGTCTCCAGCTAGATCCATAGCTGGAAGCAGGTGAAAGGCAACACATATTGATGTCTCTCTCCCTCTCTGCCTCTCTCCCTTCCCCTCTCTCTAAAAATAATAAATAAAGATCTTAAAAAAGGAAAGCGATTGATGTTTCTCTTGCTCATTAATGTTTCTCTCCCTTTTTCTCTCACTTCCCCCTTCCTAAAAGTAAATAAACAAAATCTTTTTTAAAAAATGCAATGAAGAACTAAAGATAATGAATATTAAAAAAAAAATTTTAAATGCAATAAAGAAAAAAATTCACACTAAGTGTCTAAGAGAGCAAATAGTGGTGCAGAGCACTCAACTCTGCTGCAGCCCATTCCTGCCCTCCCATCCGGACTCGTTTCTCCATAGCCTAGGTCCCAGGGGTCCCGGTGGTCATCACGTATAAGGCAGTGGAGCCCACCTCCCCGAGGCTCACCTCACCAGGCCTCCAGGGAAAGGAGAGCCAGAGCAGAAGTAAGGGGGCCGGAGGAGGAGGGCAATGGTACTAGGCCGAGGTCTCCCTATAAGGTTTCCTCCAGATTCAGAAACAATCTCCCCCCACCAAGAAACACCCTTCAAACCCAAAGATACCGTTCCAGGTAAAGTGACACCTGGTGTTCGATACCTTTCAGTTTATGACTGAGAAAAGACAACCCCCCTACTCCGCCCAGGCTGAGATTATGCAAAACTGATACATACTTTGTTCTCCTTGAGGGCTCGTATCTTGTCTTCCAAGTCCTGGAGGATCCTGTCTTGTTCACAGAAGATGCTCAGTTTAACCTGGGAGCAAGAACAGGAGGAAAAGGCCTGTGATGACAAGCACAGGGCGTGGCCATGGGGTCGACTCAGAAAGCCTTTGGCTACAGAACCATCCAAACCCTGCCTGAAGCTGTCCTCCCCGGGCCCGGGATGGCAGGCAGCCGAGGGGCCAGCCCGCCACGGTTCACTCACGTCAATGTCACTCTCAGCAATCTTCACCGGCTTCAGGCTTCGATCCTTGAGGTGGTCCCGGCCTGTCATCTGCGAGTCGAACAAGTTAAAGGAGATTTAACCACAGGGTTTGGGATCAAAACTCAGGAAGGAACATTAGCCCCACAATGAATCAGTGGCAGGGAGGGTCGCAGCACAGGAGGGGCAAAAACTCAGGCAATGCCTGCTTTTTTTTAAAAATGCCTATTTCATTTTAGGAAAAAACAAAACAAAACAAAAACAAAGCCTATTAAGATTCCAGTAGCACTTGTAAATTTCTCAAATTAAAGGAAACACATATGTTCAAGTTATAGTATCCAGTGTAGCAGCTTGTATTTGCTCAATGTCAGTATGAATCTTGGAAAATTTGCCACTAATAAGTTTTGCGGTGGGGAAGGGGACAGAGGGGAGCAAAAAGGGGATGGATGTAATACAACAACAATAAGATTTAAAAAAAAGAGTTTTGCTACTGAACCCAGGGTCAAACACACGTGACAGAAGTCCATGAACCCCACCCAGGCTAGCAGGGTAGGGGACCAGGAGGCACATTGTCAAGACTCAGTTTAGAAGCCTGAGCAGCCCACCTCCCCACGAGTAAGGTCTGCCTTCCCCACCCTAACTGTTCGGGAAGAGGGTCTGGCCCAGGGCAGAAGGAACCTGGGCAATTTCTGGCCGGGGTTTTTAATTGCTCCTGGAGTAACTGAGGGTAGGCTGCATGCGATAAGTTACAAGGTACCCTGGCCTATAAAGAAAAGGAAACCACAAAGCACAAGGGAAAAACACCCAAACTCTGGGCAGATGGAATTTCACGTTTCCCACCCTTTCCTCCACCCAATGTGGCAACCTGTTGCCCACCTTACTGACCCCTAGGAAGCTAAAACCCTCCTCTGCAGCCCATGTGTTCACTTCCCCCAAACCTCCTCTTTGCCAGCGGCTGTGCTGGCACTTCTACACAGACGCCCTCTCCCCATGGCTGAGCCATGGGCAGGAATAGCCAGGTTGAATGTGCCCCTGTAGGGGAGGCTATCTGTCTTGCTGAGCTCCTTTTTGCAGGTCTGACTAGGGAAACAGGGTGTAGCTAACCATGGCCAAGACAGCTGGTGGTGTGCAGTACGCAGAGCACCCCAGTGTGGATGGACAGTCACCCAGTGTGGACGGCCAGTCAGCTGCTGCAGAGATGGCTCTCGATTTCTCCCTACTCCACCTGGGGGGTCCAGTAAGTTGGTGAGTGGGACTCAGAAACAGAAATACATCGGCAAGCAGTTTCCTCAGAACTTAAGCTCCCTCCACTTCCATGCCCTACTGTCCTAGAGCTCCCTCTCCCTGACAGTCATCATTAGCAAAGGTCAAGGTCAAGGGAGAAAGCCTTCTCCATCCATGTCTTGGCCCGAGGACTGGCTGGCTGAGGCTCTGCTCCCACCCATCCCCTTGCTCCCTTTGGTCACACAGGAGAGGGCAGGGATCACTATCTTATCTTGGTAAAGTCAGCCCTGGACAGAAGGCCCGGCACACCGAAAGGTGCTCGGCAAATGCATATTGCATCGCAGGTAGGTCAAAGGGAAATCCCTGGAGGCCAGGGCTGCAGAGTTGCTGGAAAACACAGAACTCCAGCCAAATTCTGCTCTTCAAACTGACAGACTACATGTACATACACGTACACACACAGTCAAGACACAATGACTACAGCAACAATCCACAAACAAACAGGCTGTGCTGGCTTCCGTCAGGGCGGAAGGGGAGATGGGGGCGGTGGAATTCATGCCAGTGAACCACAAACAGCTGAACTTCCCAGGCAGGGCTTGGGCCTTTGAACCGAGGGGAACCCAGCAGGTAAATGTAGGAGAGTCCTCACTCTGCGCCACTGTCCTTCATCAAAATAGGGGGCAAAGAGCCTGACTACCCTCCACAGGGCTGACCCTTGGCTCGTGTCCTAGGAAGAAATTGTTTTCAAGATGAGATCTGCTTTGGGGACTTTTTCTCCTAGCAAAACTCTTCTTATTTCACTGAAGCTTTTTACAGCCGTTGTCTTTTCGATACTGAAATGGCAAGGCAGAGAATCTAATTGAGCGATGTCTCCTTTGTCTAGCACCAACAGGAATTAAGTGAGAAATTCTACACAAAAAGGGCATTTTGAGAAAGCTGAACCTTTTTCAACTTTTTGATGGAAAGCTTACTAAAACTATGTCCTTCACTGCCTCCGCAGAATGATGAATGCATCTTCACCACCACCCCCGTTTTTCAAATGAGGTAGATTGGTCATTATAACACAAATCAGTAATGTAGAATTTTTTAGAAGTTTATACTTAGGGCTATTTGCCTCTGGATTAAATGCTTCCATATTTCTGTGCTTTTATTTCCATTTAGATGGACACGTAATGCTTCTTTTCTTTCTTGGGGTATTAACGCTCCCTCTTTCCAAGGAAGTCACTTTCTCCTGCGCCCTATTTCTGGGCTACTTTGAAGGTGCTGTGAGTTAGGAATTCAAACTCAGACGAGTTTGCTGGGTCAGGGGGGAGGGGGTCAGCCACTCAGCACAGGTGACATCACTTGCTGCCCCTCCCTCCCTCCCTTCTGCCTGGTTTGGTGCCCTTCAAGGGCCTCGGCATATCGCTGAAATGTTCTGTCTCCCCTCACTAGATGCTAACCTAATTCAGGATGACTGTGAGGACTGTGACCTACTTTCTCTGTACCCTCAAAGCCTAGTCAGGGCCCATCCTACTGAGGAGATCTGGGCAATGTTTGGATAGTGAGCCTGTGAACGTAACAAAACAAGGTGACCTGGCTGTGCTCAGGGCCCGAGACCTGCTTCTGTGGAGTCAAGGCCACAGGCATTGGAGCTGGGCTTCGTGATGGTGCTTAACCAGCTGAGAGGCCCTGTAAGCTGCTGGATTTGGCTGTTCCCGACAGCTGCAGCTACTAAGACATACCCATGAGTAGTATATTCCACCTAATTTTCCTTTTGAAACCAGGCTTTGTGTTAGCAGTATCTAAATCCATGTAAAGCATCAACTCAGGCGTCCCCAGCATCGCTGTCACCAGAAAAAGTGAAAGGCAGTGGGCACATCTCCACTTGGAGTGTCTGCATCAGAGAGGAAATGCAGGCCACCCAGGCATCTCGCTCAGCCCTCCGCTGCACCCCAGACACCTTTGCCCGGGGCTCAGGACGACTGGACTTAGCACGTGCTCCCCACCTAGAGCCTCCCCTGGAGTGCAGCAGAAGCTGGCCGTGATTCAGGCGCTGCATCTGCGTCAGTCAGAGGGGGACTGGAGGCCCCGTGGCGTTCTCGTCCAGCTCCAGACAGCAAGACCGTGCCCCGGAGACCCTGAATCCCAGGCCCATGGTGGACTCTGAGGACACCCCAGCTCCTCCAAGGTGACCTGGAACATCCACTCCTTCCTCCCAAGGAACTCATGCTCGACGACCCCCACCATGCTGGTCTCTGTCTAGGCCAGGCCTCACCATGGGGCAGACCAGCAAGCATGGGCACATGACACAAGCTGGTGGCAAGCTGGGCAAGCCACCCCGCACCCCCCTGCCTTCCCCGCCACAGCACACAAGGTGGAGTCACAGAACAGCACGGATGAGAGGCTCAGCCTGGTGCACCAGCCACAATGCTGCAAGGAGCTTCGACAGAAAGAGAAACGGAAATGACTTGCAGGAAGCCTGGGGGTGGTCAGGAGAGCCCCTGGTTAAGCAAGTGATGGGATCGGCCCTGAGCCAGAAGCAATGGAATGGCCCCGCCTGGAGACACAGATCAGATCTTACGCTTCTCCTGGGCCGACAGCCCAGTGCTGACTTCTTCAGCACTTTGTAAAGCACGTTGATCAAAGGCTCATTATTTTTTATCTGTTCCAAACAGAAAGGTAAATACAACAAAATGTAACAGGTGAGACATCAAACAACACATGAAGGAGCCAGAATCTGGGGGAGTGGCACGGGGACCCCTAAGAAGGATGCGTTGCTGTGTGACTCGGCAACAGGGACTCAGTCCTCTTGCCTGGCTTCCCACCTATTAGACCTTCCTGGGTTCAATCCCCTCATCTATAGAATGGGGAGTAAGAGGCTCCACCTGAAGGACCTCTGTGCAGGCTGTTTTACGTCCAAGTGCTGAGCTCAGTCCGCATTTTATTTTGGGTGCTGCTGCGAGGGGACTTGGTGTTCCCCTTCGTCCTGTGAGGCACCCAACTGTTACTTTTTTTGTTTTTTTTTAGAGAGGGGGAAGGGAGGGAGGAAGAGACGGGGAGGAACGTCCATGTGTAGGTTGCCTCTTATGCGCCCCCAACTGGGAATCTGGCCTGCAGCCCAGGCTGTGCCCTGACTGGGAATCGAACCGGCCACCCTCTGGTTCACAGGCTGGCACTCGATCCACTGAGCCACACTAGCCAGGGCCAGTTGTCACTTCTGAGGGATGCCATCACTTGCCCTTCAGACCCCCATCTCCACGCCTGTGTTGCACCTCAGTAATTCTTCTTACCAATGATCCCAAGGCTTACAGTCCTCACCCACTAAGACAGTGGATCTCAACCCTGACTTGAACACATGGTCCAGGAACTTGAACAAGTACGGAAGCCTGAGTCCCACTCGGAGACTCTGACATAGCTGGTCTGGGGTGGGCCTTGGGCATCCGGATTCTTAAAAAGCCCTCCTGGGTGATTCTAATGTGCAGCCAGGATTGGGAACCACAACTGTGAAGTAGTGGCTCTCACACTTGATCATGCTTCAGAAGGACTTGGAGGGCTTGTTAGGACAGGGGTGAGCAAAAGTCAGTTGACGGTTGTAATAATCTTTTGCGTTAATAAAGCTGTTGTAATAATAACCTGCATGTCTTCTCCCATATGAACAACTGTAAACTTTCTTTTGCCCATCCCCTATATACAGACCTGCTGGGTCCCACCCCCAGAGGTTCTCATGGAGCTGGTCTAGGGTAGGCTCAGGATTTTTGCATTTCTAGCAAATTCCCAGATGCTGCTGAGGCTGCGGGGTCTTGTATCACTCTTGGAGAACCACATTGTTTGTCAACCCCAGCTATACATGGAAACACAGAGGGAGGTATCTATTTATTTTTTAGAGTAATACTTGAGTGTTATCTATTAAATCAGTGGCTAAGGGAAAGGGCCCAAACATCAGTACTCAATTAAGATGCTTCTCTCATTGTTATGGCTCATGGCCAAAGTTAACGATCTCTTCTCCAGAGCAATAGACCTCGAACTTTAGTGTGCACAAGAACCATCACAAAGCTTGATTGGAAAAAAAAAAAAGAAAGACACACAATTCCAACCACCATCTCCAGAGATTCTAATTCAGCAGAATCTGCCAGGTTTTCAATTATTTATCAAGCTCCCAGGTGATCCTGAAGGAGGTGGTGTCCCAGGTCACAACTTAAACTGCTCCAGAAGCTGATTTTGGAAACATCCTGAACAGAGAAGCCCTGACCTCAGGCTCCAACAGTCAGAAAGGGTCTGGAGGCCAGGCACCAGGAGCCACTGAAGAAGACATGTCCCTCCCTCACCAGGGACCGGAGCTGCTCTGCAGCTGACTGCGACCTACAAAGGCATCACCTGGGCAGCTGGCAGTGCCCTCCCTCTGCCTTGACATCCTTGTGCTTCACGCTGCCTAAAAACATTTCCAGCTGCTCCCGCCCACCCTCCCTCTTCAGACCTAACTGGGGTGCAGGGTCCTGAAGAGCAGAACTTCAACACCAGAAGTATAATTCAGCAAATTCACCTTAGGGGTGGGTGAAGTACATGGGACATGGAAGAAAGGAGGCCAGTGTGGAGTTAGTCACTGCGTAACTTTGCAGAAGTTAGGTGCCTGGTTGGTGGGGGGGCATAATTCCTATTCCTCGAGGATGCTGAGAGGATTGAGACAAGAACACCCAGGGTCCAAACACTGCGAGACAGAAACAGATGCTTAATCCATGTGGGCTCCTTGCCACCCTGGCACCGCAGGGGCGGAGAAGTGAACATTTCCAAAGAGGACGCTCAACAGAGCGTCTTCTCAGACAGTGGCGTATGCCTTCTCGGGATCACTTGGCACTGCAGCATTTTTCAGGAAGAAAAATCTCAACTTGGGGCAAACCTAACACCATCCACTGATTCTGGAGGCTGAGCATCTGCTCATGGCAGGGACAACGGGTTCTGGATCCTTAAGTCTGTGGCCTTTGGGGCAGGAACAAGGGGACTTCAGGCCAGCCTAGTGGCGATGGAGAGACAGTCCTTCTCCAGACAGGCTCACCTCCTTAACTCTCCCCACAAGGGCCCGGCAGGGATCTCTCACAAGAAACTGGTGACAGTGGGGACTGTGCCTGTCACTCTCTCCACACCCAGGCCTGAGCCCTTCTTTTTGGCTTAGCAATTGATGTGGGTTTCAGACGTGCAAACAAAAGCACCCAGCCTATACACTCCTTAGCTATGGTTTTCGCAAGTCCTCAGCCACGCTCCTTTGGTCCCAGCCCTGTCCTTGTCCGGATCCTGAAGTGAGACACCCATCTGGGGACACTGTCTATACCCAGCTGGGTCAGAACAGAGCAGGCCTGCTGCCTCCCTGACCTGGGCACCCCATTCCTTGGAAGCAGGCCAAGGTGGTGCCAGACGATGACTGACCAGCAGCACAAAGTCCGGCACCTCTTCCCACCTGAGCTGCTGGTGCATTTATCTGGGGGACTAGTTCTCGGAGAGGAGCCGCAAGAGCAAGGAAAGCTTGGTGTCAACGCAGCTGTTTGTCATGACAAGCGGTGACAACTTCCAATCACTAATGTTCTGGGCACATACAGCTTCCAGCTAGTGAAACACTGCAAGGACACACCGTGTTCCCTGAAAGGCATAATGGCCCCAGCTTATTCCTTAAAAAACTTAATTTTGCTGGGTCCCCAGTAGTAGAAGCAGCATTTTAAGAGAGTCTGGGAGACAAGATGATTAAGAGCATGAGCTTCAGAGTCAAAGTGACATCCTAATACGGGCTCGCTAGTAACTACCGTATTGAGAAAGTCATTGATCTCTCAGAGCTTCAGTGTAACCAGACCAACCTCCTCCTAGGACCACTGCAGGGTTTATAAATTTAATAGGCATATGACACAGAGGCTGGCATGCATTATACTTTCTATTGGTATTAAGTTTCTGTCGGCCATCAGGACACCCAGGGACTCCTGGCTCTGCTCTGCTCTGCTCCTCTGTGCCTCAGTTTCTCTCTTGCAAAATTCCCTTTAACTCAAATTCTACAATTGTGAAATAAAACAAACCTAAGTGAGCTGGATCTTTCCTTCAGGACCCACTGTGGGTTTCAGCTATCCTGTACTAATAGGAATTGGAACATAGATATTCCCATTTTCCTGGCTCAAGCACCTCATTATGTTCTTTCTGGCGCTTCGCACCAAGCACTGTGAGGAGTGTTTCATGGCACACCCACCGGGCCTGAGCCAAGCCTCTGCCACAGGCCTGGTTCTGTGGGTGCTCCATGAACCCTTCCACGCCAAGTACACGGCCCCAGAATAGGGGTGAGAAGAAACAGCAACATGACTGGCAGGCAGGAAGGCCAGGGACGAGGGACGCAGTGACAGACATGACAGGTGGAAGGTGGGGTCAGGTAGGGATGGTAGGCGTGGTGAAAGGACCCTGCCCTGTCCCATCAGGGCACAGGAGGGTTGGGCCTGAATGCACATTTAGCCTACACCACCCTGTTCAAGCACTCTGTACCCTGAGCGATTTCTACCATACTGTAACACTCGCTCACACCCGATCAACTAGAAAAGGTCCTGCTTTTGAGAGAACCCTGTTTTGTTCATGTCCAAAAGCCAAGTCAGTGAACTTTTGTTCACTGCACCTTCCTTCCTAAAGCCTGGGATAGAATCTGGCAGGAATGATCTGCCTCCACCTGCCCCGCTGCCCCAGCCACGCCACCCTGACCCTGGCTCTCTTTGGCTCCCTCCACCCCCATCCTGGCAATCTCAGCCAATCCAACCCTCTGGCTCTCCAAGGCTCTGCACACAGGCCACCTCCCCTGAAGCCTTCCCAGGAGTGAACACTGCAGTGTTCCTTGTGACTCCAGCCCTGAGCACTGGGCCAGACCTTCGTACACTCATCGCAAATAAGCCTGTTCTTCAGGGATATTTCCTTTCCCTTTACTCTTGCATCTCCCCAAGGCTTTTCCAGAGCTGAGTACACAGCAAGTGCTCAGTAAAGACAGAAGTTAGCTAGCTGATTTCTCAACATGCCTCGGTTTGGGGATCTCCCTTCCCCGACCTGCTGCCATTGGCCTAAGGTCCCTGTGTTAAAATTCTCTCCCGCCAGATACCCAGGGGGCTGGAGGAGGCATGGCCTCAAGGCAGTCACAATGGGGTGCCCTCCCACAGCCCCTCACCCCCTCTCATACCTGCAGTCAGCTAAAGGTCACATTCCTGCAGCCTGTTTCATGGCTCAGGCATAAGGAGTGCTTTTCACAGTGGGCGCTTTCAGCGAGCCCAGTGAATGCGACAATAGCATCTCTGTCCAGCAGAATGTCTCCTGACCCCACGGCTTTCTCTTTCTCAGGCTCTCTGTACTAGGGAGGCTGATTGAGAGCCTGAAGCTTTATCACCTTCAGGGAGGGACCCGGTGATCATCTCCTCAATAGGGATAGGAGATGACGGCATCCCTCAGAGCCCCATAATTCCACGTGGAACCTTCTCCC
Source organism: Noctilio leporinus (assembly GCA_004026585.1). Lineage (NCBI taxonomy): Eukaryota > Metazoa > Chordata > Mammalia > Chiroptera > Noctilionidae > Noctilio > Noctilio leporinus. The sequence goes on from PVIW01004304.1 coordinate 77,884, forward strand.
CCAGTAATGAACAATCTGCTGATCTGCTTGTGACCAAAGACACACATCAGTGGCACCCAGTGAATCAAACTCCCACCCCCCTGGAGGCTCTGAAGCAGCAACCGGTTATTATTTGGAAGGAACCTTTGGGCTCTGACCAAGGACAAGAGGAGATCAGAATCTTGTGGCCTCATTCTGGAAGAACAGAGACCTGACAGCAGAATTCACATGAAACTGAGCCCAGAATTTGAGGCTGTAAGAAATAAAACTCTTCTGATTCAGACAGCAGCAGTCTCCATTTGGGATCCAGATTTAATCAGATCTGCACCATCTTTGGCTTGGGCTTGGGTACAAAGGTGAAGACACTCAGGAAGGTGAGTGTCTGAGGGAAGCGAGATGCCTGACACCGCTCACCTTTAGGTCCAGGTACTCCAGGTCTTTCTTCAGCTGGAGGTAGGTATCATCAGCCTTCAAAGGAAGCACAGAAAGAAAGAAACCAATTGTGAACACCAAGGGTTTCCATAACTTGGGGCTCCAAGAATTATTTACATGGCACAGCACTGGGGACAAGAGACCACAGCAGGCCAGCACATCCAGGGCCACAGAGGAAGCACAAATGTCTTGGTACAGCTCAGAGCCTTCTCTCAGCATGGTGGGTCTAGCAAGTCATTGTGAGGAAAGCCAGCTTGTCCCCTCATTAGTTAAAGGGGACAGTATGATGGCACAGATGGGGACAGCACACATCCCAGCAGAAGTGTAGGATAGCAATGCAGCTGAGGTGAAGGTGATCTCCTGAGACAGGATGACAGGTCCACCTGGAAGAGTACATGCTTGCTGCACCTGAGCTTGGGTCCCATTGATTACCAACCAGCACTCCAATTGTTGTCAAACCTGTGCACTGGGTCATTCACATGCAAGAAGCAAATCGGCCACCTGATTGGTTAGGTAAGTGCCTGGAGGGGGCAGGGAGAGAAGACCTAGGTAGCTCAGGGAGGTCCCCTTATGCCCTTGGGTTTCAGAATAGTAAGTGCCAGCAGCCACTGGAAGTTTCCCAGAAGTTGGGACCTCCCTGCTCAGCATGGAGCCAAAGGCCTCATCAGGAGCTGCCCCACCTATCAGCGTGTACCATCCCGGCACTCTGTGGAGTTTTTCAGAGTAAGTACTAGGAAAAGTAGAGTAAGGGAAAGACTGCTTTTCTAGAACTCGTGCTTCCCATGTAATACATCACGGGTGCTAACTATAAGGCAGAGGCATTGTGAAAACTTAAGAGCAGTCCAGGCACAACCTTCTCTGCAGAGTAGGACGCCTTGCAGCAAGTCAAGGTGAGCCAGGCTGTGAAGGGTCCCTGTTTCCAGCTCTGACATAAGCAAACACGCAAAGAAACTATGCGAGACACCCAGGCAGTGCTTTTCAGCACAAAAAGGCCTGAAGCACCATTGCCAGGGACCCTACTGGCTTGCAAGATCTTATTTCTGTCCCTAAACGGTCCCCTTACCCATCCCCAATTCCTTAATGAGCCCAGTCCCTATACACTTTTCACAGCAGTAAGAAAGACAGAGCAGTGTTATTAACAAATCAATGTTATTAAATGTTATTTAAAAATCACCCAAATTTACAACTTAGGGATTATGTAAGTGTTCCCTTCCATTCATTTTTCTAAACACATTTCCTGAGTCCCTCAGGTCCCACTAAAATAGGGCAAGGAAGAAGAGGACAATCCCCATCTGTCTTCTGCCTACTTTTGTGCAGCCCAGAGGGACCAACCCTGTCTGGACCAGCATCTGCTTTAAGCTGCTCCAGATGGTCAGGCGAGCAAACGGCTTGGCCACTCCCCAGGGTGCCTGCCTGCAGACCCCCAGGTCCTGGGGAGTTTCAAACACGGTGCCAGCTGGAACCTGGGTTTTAGGTGTAACTGAGGGATCCCAGGCAAGTTACCTCCCTTGCTTCATCCACTGTCTGTTGCATGCTGATAATTTCTGTCCTGCCTAACCTCTCTCAGGTTACTGTGAGGTTCCAGGAAAAGGGATGTGAGGCTGATTTGTTAACCTGCTGGGCACTCTGCCTCCCCTCCAAAGTACCCAAGGTGGCAACAAGAACGACAACCAGCATAGCCCCTTGGACATGACCGTACACACCAGCCTGCCAGTCACCACTCACAGCCGGGGAAGCCACAAGTCAGGTCCCGCACACCACATGCAGCCTCCGCCCCAGCTGGGCATGGGCCCCACCGCCGCTGCAGGGACTGGCGATAGCATCCAGAAGCGAACAGGCAGGGAACGAGGGACAGAGCCAGCCAGCAAGTACAGACCAGAGCTCGGGCACGGGGGGAACACGGGCCAGCATGTCACTCCCTTGCCCCCAGGGGGGCGACAGCCCGGGGACAGAGCCCACCAGCGCTGACCTGGCAGGTGGGAAAGGTCAGCTGGTGCTGGAGCAACTGGCCGATGGCGAAATTTCGCACGCTGGCCAACTCGGCCTGGTGCCGCCGTAACCGGGTGAGAAGCAGCGAGAGCTGCTCCAGCTGCAGGTGTGTAGACACATCACGAGGAAATTAGCCACCGCAGGAGCACGACGCTATAATTACTCTTCGCCCCATGCCGGGACAGCACTGATGTGACACCGTTAAGTAATTACTGCATTAATTCTGTCATTAGGACAAATAAAGGCACTGGCAGAAAAGGGGCAGCAGGAAGCACTTTTTTCAGAAACGCTACCACCAACAGTGCACCCTCACCCGGACTCACACTTTGAAGACAGTTAACTAATCAAAGCAAAGAGCAGGAGAGGAGCTAATGGGAAAAAAGCAGGTGGCTGGAAAAAGCTGCCTGAAAAAGAAGAAAAGGCCACATTCTTTTCCACTTCCCCAAGCTCCTCCTCGGATCTGGGAAGGACCCAACGCCGGCCTGGTGACCCTGAGCAAGTCATTCGACTTCTCTGAGCCTCAGTGTGCTCATCTCGAAAATGGGGGTTGATAACTGCCCTGCACACCACATAGGGCTGGCTCGAGGGAAACACAAATGAGATCAGCCCTTCGCAGGCTGTGCTACATCATTCATTCATCTGGAGGGGGAGACGAAGCCCCGCTTACCGATTTGCCGTGTAAACTGGGAGCGCTGACGGTGTGGGTCATGTAACCCAAGGAGGGCATGGAGCTTCGGTCCACGTGGGAGGAGTTCTGTAGGAAACAAGAAGTCACACTGAGGGCCGGTCCAGGGGGCTGAGGCTGGAAGCACTGCCCCTCACTCCCAGGGCAGCCTATCAAGCCCTGCCTCACCTCTCTGCCTCACTCTTCATCTGCGAAATGGGGAGATGGGACTTTTTTTTTATCAGGCTTTAGCAATGATACACTCCGAAAGCCCCTTGAAGAATAAACACTTAAATTGGGTGATAATAAATCATTAAACGGATTGAACACTGACAGCTTTTCCTGCCTTCCGAGCTGCAAGGGAGCAGACTTCCAGTTGTGTGGCCCCAGGCAAGTGACTCGGTTCTTCAAGAGTTCTCATCTGTGACATGAGTGTAATATTAGAACCTGCTTCTTAGGGCTGGCATAAGAACGCAAGTAAAGCCTTTAGCGCTGCACCTGACACCTAAAGTACCGCATACGTGTTACCTATCATCATCAAAAATTGCTCAAATTTGTGTTCCAACCATGTGAGGTGGCCGGCACCTTAATGCTGGACCCCAGCAGTGGGGCAGGGGTCCAGAGCCTCACCTTGGTGGTATAGCCCCATGCCTTCCTGGGGGAGCCCCCCAGCGAGATGTCCACACTCCTCCTCTGGTCTGGTGGCTTCACGGTGACCCTCTCTGCTGGCGTATGTGGCCGCCGGGGTGGGAAGACCCTTGGGGGTCCCGGGGGAGGGATGTCCGAGGGAGATGGAGGCACCGAGATGGAGCGGGGCACCTCCAGCATGCTCCGGCTCCGGCCCTGATCAGCGAACTCTGGGGAGCCTGCAGAGATGGGCGCCGTGGGGCTGCCGTGCCGGAACTGCTGGCGTTGCTGCCACTCGTAGAGCTGCCACACGGTACCATCCCGGTTTGCCCGGCGCTCCTCACTCGACATCTTTAGGTGGCTGGCACGGTCCTGCGCGTACTTGTAGTCACTTGGCAGGATGCGGGGAGGAGGCGAGGAGCCCCCCGAGGGGTGCCGGGTGCTCTTGGGAAGAGTCTGGTAGTTTTCTGGGAAGGACAGGGACTGGCTGGGACCCTGGCGAGGAAGCGTCTGGTCCGGGGGCAAGCTGAGGGCGAAAGGAGGACAGGTCAGATGACCAGCAAGGGTCTGCCAGGATTCTGGAGGCACAGCTAAGTGAACTCACAAAGCCAGGCAAGCGAGTGGGCCCTGTAAGAACCCCAATGGACATGCAAATCAGGCATCCAGGACTTTGTCTCTTGGTAGAGAACTCCAAAGCCACTTTCTCCTGTCAGTCTCAGAGTGTCAACCCCTCTACCAGGCAGACGTGGCTGCCCCACACCCACCACTTCAAGGGCAGCATGCTGAATCCTGCCTTCTCCTCTTCCACCTGACCCCAGTCAGCCCCTTGGATGGGTGTCCATAGTTCCAGAAAGAACCTCACAATCTACCAGCAGCTCACCAAGACTTTCCCTCTGCCCAGTCTCCTAGCACCAAGTTCTGGAGGTTCTTAATGGAAGTGGCCAACTTTTGTTCCTTTCTTTTTCTACTCTCTTGTCCAGATACTGATTAATGATATTCCCACCCCTGACAACTTTGAGACCTTCCTCACTAGTTTCCACACTGTACATAGCCAAGTGTTCAGATCCAATCACTCCTGTGCTCCAGAAACTTCAATGGCTCCCCACTGCTTATGCAATAAAATCTAAGGCCTTTCGCCTGATCCTCACAGCTCACTAGCATCTGACCTCAGCCTACCTTGCACTGTCTTCTCACTGCTCCTCCTACTGGGGCCAGGATGGAGCTGGGGCAAGCCAGGCATCGCAGGCCCAACAGGTAAGTAGGCTGCCCTCTTCCTCTCGTGCAGCCTGTAGTTACTGGAGCCTGAGAGTGAGAGGCTCCCTCTGAGCCAGCCCAGCCTCCTACACCCCTGGGCAACTTCTCAAGGAGGAAAAAGCAGAGGCAGTCTGACCTGGGTTGAATCCCAGCTCTAACACCCACTGGCCACATGACCCCGCTGAGGCTCAGCTTCCTCACTCATAACATGAAGACACAATTACCTGTCTCAAGTGTGTTCTGAAGAGTCCGTGGGACAAGGAAGAGAATGCAGGCTCCGGGCCTGCTGCACGGAAGACACCTCACCAGTGGCTGTTCCTTCCCACCTCTCCTTACTCTCACAATATCGCTCTTTCCTCCCCTACCTGTGCGGGTTCCCCCTGCCTTGCTCACCCCAACCTCGCTCGTCCTGCAGAACCCTGTCCCATGCCTCGCCCACGGACCCCTTCTGCAAGGCTGCAGCCCTGCCATTCTTGCTCTGCTCTGCTTACTGTACATACAGTAACTTTGCTGAGGTCCTGTCCTGCCAAAACTTTTTCATATTTGCAAAACACCTCTTTCCCAGCCAGCCCCAAAGCCTTGCCGGGCAGGAACCACAATCATATTCTGTGGTATAGTCGATGGTCTGAGAAAGTCTTGACACATAACCAGCCCTTCAACAAATATGCTGATACACAAAAGCTGGATGCGATAGTGGAATCCACTGCCAACCAGCCATCTTATTTTGTGAAAGAAAGATTCAGCAAAGGACAAAGTAGACACTCTTATTCAGCCTTAAAAGTCAAACCTGATAGGCAGCATGATGTTGTAAAGAGAGAACAGGTGCTGGAATCAGACAGGCCTGGGCTGGAATCCTGACTCTGCCTTGAGCTATCAGTTTTATCTAACAAACTTATACACAGTGCTGACCACGAGCAAGCCCTTGTTCTAAGCCGGCACCACTCAACGAGGTCCGTGGACGGCAGCATCAGCACCGCCATGCTATTTGTGAGACATGCAGGTTATCAGCTCTCACCCCAAACTGGCCAAGTTGGAAGCTCTGGGGGTGGAGCCCAGCCACTTGTGTTTTGACAAGACCTCTGGTGGCTAACATCATAATTGTTCTAAAGTTGTTCCAAAACAGATCTCATTTAACTGCTTCCTAGCTCTATGTCATTTATGCCCTTACTTTCCTTATTATAAAACAGGGACACTGGGAACCACTTAATAGATTGTTGTGAGGATTAGAAATAGTTGTCATTAAAAAATGGTAGCTCTCCTCTCCCTTTTTATCATTACCTCTGCAATTACAAGAGGCAACGTGGCGATCTCTTCAACCCAGACTTGTCTAGTGTGTCTGTCTGGCTTGTTTCCTTGCCACTAGGTGGCAGGGTTTACTATTGATTTCCCAGCATCACCAGGGGCTCTTCTGCTTCTGGGAGGGGATGGGGTGACAGCAGTAGCACAAACCAGGGGTAGGGGAGCATCCCCTTCCGCTTTTAGCCTTTACTAATCGCCATTCACTCTGCCTGAAGCAAAATGTAAAACTATGCAAAGCATGTCCTACCTGTGCCCCCACACCCCCACAGTCTGGCTCTGCAGCCCCTGGTGCAGAGGGTTTCATGGTCAGAGTGCCCCGACAGGCAGTGCCCCCAAGCCCTCAGCCCTTTAGGGGGTGAGCCTGAAGAGCATTGGCTCCCAAGGACACAGGAGGTAGGCAGGGCTAAACTGAGATAGACCACCCTGGAAGCAGGCGCAGGAGCTCCCAGACTAGCTTGGTTCCTGACAGCAGATCCAGCTGCTGGTCTCCAACTCCAGGCTCACCCCACAAGTGCTCAAGGTCTGTTGACCCCATACCCTGCTCTGTGGCTGTGAGCTTCCCTTTTCTAAAAGGCACCAAATGCAATATTCGGACACAGCCACTACAAAAGAGTCACATCAAAATGTAAAACAAAGTTTTATAACCCATTATTCAGCAGATTTCCTTCACCGTAATTTACATATCCATCACGCAGGACTTTTCACTTTCTACGCTGTCCCTCACTGTACTGTTTGAGTCCCTGATTCTACCCTGACCCTGCCTTCCAGTCTTTTATTTTATAACTATGCATTAAATACCCGGGGGGTGGGGGATAGAATGTTAGAATTTCAAAACACTCTCTTAGAATGTGTTAAGATTCTAAGGGTACATCAGTCTGTCCCCCACAAACGATCATTCTCAAGGAGTTTAATGATGTGAAATATAATACATATTGCCAAGTACTGAAAGAATAGTTAGAAACGATTCCCTGTGTGGTGTCGAGCCAGAATATGAGATTCTAATACAGCCCAAATAGCCCTTCTCCAATGCCCATCATGCTCCCTGTAGTGAGATCAGTGAAGTCCGAATCACACACAAAGCACAGGTAGCCATCTTGTACATTTCCAGATGGAGGAAGTTCCTTTAAGCAGCCAGATCTACTTATTACCTGAATGCAAGAGATTTCCAATATACTTTTAAGGAAAAAAAATAATAACCCAACTCTGGGAATGCAAGGGGCAGTCCTTTGGAGACACAAGTGAACCATCAGAGACCGAGCCCTTTGATTACTCAAGAGACTGGCTGCTTTCTCCTCAAAAGGGTAGTCCAGACTCCACCTTCAAGTCTTCACTTTTGCTTTTCAGCCCACTGAGAAGTGCCTCTGCCACTGGACTGAAATTCCTCGCACTGGCACTGCGTGCTCAATGAACTGCTTTCATTCACAGGCCTAATGTCACCCTTAGAAAAGAACAGCTCAAACTCACATCTCACGCCTTCCCTAGCCACCTCTTATCTCCTGCCGGTTGACTTCCCATCCTTTAGCTTCTTGATGTGCACTCCCACGTCCAGTACAGACCGCTGTGTGTGGCAGAATAACGCAGGTTTGTGAGCTGCCGAAAGGAGTTATGGTCAGACATTTCACAGTAACTTCTAACAGCATTTGTGGTTGCACAGCTTTGGGAATTCCTTTCTGCACCTGCCTCTCCCCTATCCCCACCATTCTAAGTAGTAGAGCCGCGCCAGGCTGGTTGGTGTTGGTACCTTCCCATTCATATCAATGGCTTTCCTGGACCTTCAGGATTACATCCAAACTCTTCAGCGGGAAATACAGGCTCGTCAGGGCCAAGGCTGTGCCCTGCCTGTCTGCCCCTGCTGCTGGTTTCACCTGCTTTATCTCCCCTGGCCAGTGCCATACTGACTTCAGTTCCTAAGAGTTGTTACATGTAAGAGGAAATGGCTAACTTACCATGTGTTCTCTGTGACCACACTGTCTTCTCTACAGCATCCCTCTTCTGCTAACTTCTAAGTGTTGGGGTACCATGTACATGCTGATTACCCCCCAATTAGCATGTCCAACCAGCCCTCAAACCTCAACATCACAATCTATATCTAACTGCCTACCTGACGTCTTCCCTTGGGTAGCTAATAGGTTTCTCCAGCTTTTATGTCCAAAATGGAAGGCCTGATCCTTCCCTGTATCAGAACCAGCCAGACACTTACTCAAGTCAAAATTCTAGGGATCCTCCTTTTTCCTCCCTTTCTCTAATTCTGCACATCCAATTCATTGATAAACTTTGCTTTTAAGACTTCAGATTGATTTCTTTCTGTTTCCACTGTCACCATTCCAGACTGCTACCATAGCCTCCTCCCTAGGCATAATCACATTACATCACTTCCCTGCCTAAAACCTCCCTGTGGTTCCCCTGTTGCTTTTTCAGATAAAGTCCAAATTCCTTACATTGGAATATGAGGACCTACATGATACAACCCCACCTTCCCAACAGCAGTAAGGTCACCTAACACCACCTAGCTCATCACCAAGAATAGCAGTTCTCCTCTCCAGTGTCCTTATGTAGTGGCTTGTTTTCCTTGAGACACAAAAGGTGGACAAACAGAACTGACATCTGGTCCGTCCCAAGTAAGAATGGAAGTTAGCTTAGCTACAATACAAAAGGCTTCCTTCTACTGGTGTGTCTCACCACAATATCCACCGATTGCTCAGGGGATTCCACTGTGATTTCTCTACCATCCACCCTCCCAGCTGCCCGACTGGACCAGACTGAAGAGGTTACACAATACACACACACACACACACACACACACACATGCCATGCTCACACTAGAAAATAGGCCTGGTTGTTCCCCTAGGAGCACTACTGCCTCCAGAGCCCACAGGTGGGCCGTCTGGAGCTCACCAGCAGGAGCAGGGAGAACGAAGTGTGGCATTTAGCACATGTTTATCAGGCCTGTGGAGGCTTGGTCTGAGGGCTGGCATTCCCCCTGTGGCCCCTCCAGGCCATGGGGAGCTTTCTGAACCCACCTGGTTTTGCTATCACTTCTGTGGTCAGTGGTTTGTTTTACAAGCCTGAAGATAGTTGGGGCGGGGGGTGCTATCTTCACAATGAAGACAAAACAATGGTTTCTGGGGACAGTGGGTGCTGAGTGACCCTGAATTCTTCACCTTCCTAAATGTGTTTTAATTGATCTAAAACGATCATAAAATACAGACAGTGCTTTGCAAATACCAAGAATGGGTGTGCTCTAAATAATTAAAAGCTGCCTCTTGAAAGAATGGGTATGAGAAAGCCTAATGTCCGCAGGGTTTAAGTGCCCGATGTGCTTGGACTTAAACATGGGTCTGCACTTCCTCTCATTTCTGTGAATATTTCCCAGGTGCAGAGAAGGAGCAGCGTGAAAGGCGAAGAGGAGTTAAGCTCTCCTCCCTGGCAGTCTCAACACTTGCTCCCTGGGGGACAAAGAAGCCTCCTCTGTCATCTTGTGTGGGCTTGAGAGGCTCCCAGACCCCAGTCTGAACTCTCCACCCAGCTCCACCACCTATCTGTGCGCCTGGGCAGGTTCCTTCCCTTCTCCCAGCCTCAGTTTCTTCATCTGTAAGTTGGGACTATCGCCCTCTCCTTGCAGGATTGTTACAGGGATTTTTGGAGATCATGAGGTAGAGAGTTTAAGGCTCACGCTGGGTAAATGAGTTACTGTTATTTCGTTATTATGCTAATAAGTAGCAGTGATCATGAGTCTATTACTAACCTCCTGCCGTCCCCCTTCTGGGACTTTGCCCAGTGCTCCACCTGGGCCAGGCTGCTCTTCCTCTGGCTGTGCTTCTCATGGCTGGTCCTGGGAGGAAACACCCTCTGGGGCCCGCCAGTCCCGTTCTGCTCCCCTGGGCCATACGCAAGACCGTTCTTCTCTGCCCGCTGCGGCTGTGCCTGCTGGCCTCTCGAGCCACCGGGTAAATCCACAAACAAGACATCCTCTTCCACTGGCGAGTATGGGGACCTGGACTTGCTCCTGTCCCGCTTGCCCTCCACAGGGTGGGAGTGGTACCGTTCATCCTCTTGACCTCGCCCCTCGAAGGCAAAGGAGTCCTCGTGGCGGCGATGCGGACAACCCCTCGCATGTCCAGGTCCCACGCGGCCACACTCTCGACAGGACTCGGCATGGTTGGCCTGAGGGACTGCCTGGCGCTCCAGCTTCTCCATGTCCCTGCAATGACAGCAGTATATTTAGTCCACGCTGGCAGCCAAGACTCCCTCTAGGCCTTTGCTTAGGCTGTTCCCTCTGCCTGGACCACCTTTCATGCCCATCCCTCACTCTGCCCACTTAAATTTCTACTCCTTTGGGATCTAAAATGTCGCCTCCTCCAGGAAGCCATCCCAGTCACATGCGCCCATTCTAGACTGGAAATGTAACTGACTCCATTGTCACGCTAATTGTATCAGATTCTAATTGGATGTTTATTCATCTAAAGTCCAAGTAGACTATGAGTTCCATCAGGTGAGAGGCCCAAGCATCACACGCCCAGGACTCCTGTGCAAAGACTGGTGCGAAGCAGGTGCTCTAGAAACACGACTGAATGAATAAATGATACAGGTGACCCCTCATGCCTTTCCCTATTGCTATCTCTCTGCCTGGGGCAGTCCGGCTTGGAGAGCAGGCTCCTGAGCCCACGGGGTCTCTCCCCGGACTGCTAGCACAGCCCCACGTGCAATGGCAGCATGATTAAAATCCCTCCAAGACGGTAAGCAGAGACTAGGTACAGCAACCTCTTTATATGCACACTTATCTGTGCCAAAGGAAAGCTGTTCAAACAGGAAACCACGCGACCACTGCAGGCACAGAGAAAATACCTGATTTGACCAAGGTTGCATACGCATGCCTGTGGCCTACATACATGCAAACGTAGAAACTAATGGAGAGGGGAGTGGTAGAAATGGTGGGTCAGGGTGTGAAGGGATTCTGAGGCACAGAGTAGTCCTCCTTCATGGCCCGTCTCCCACAGTAAGCTGCCTTTCTCCACCTCCTTGGGGCGGGGTCCTAGGTATGTCTGCATCCCCACTACCTGCTACTAGGGACACAGCAGTGGCTCCCTAAGCTTTACAGAATTTAGACTGGGGAGGCAGGTGAAGGGAACACACTCCAGCCTAGAAGGACCAGAAAAATTACCAGGGATGCCTGGGTGGGGCAGCCAGTCTACTTGTACTCCCGAGTATAAAGATCCTGGCCTTGAGATCCCTCACTGTTCAAACGACCACGCCAGAGACATCTCCATTTCAACATTAACGTGTACAATGGGCATGCTGCTGCATTTGTGTCCAGGTGACCAGACCCCAGCCATCCTTGCAACGACCTCAGAACCTTGGTCACCAATAACCAGCAGAGCGGGCAGAACCAGTCCTGTCTGGGAGCTAAAACTGAGTAATTATGTCAATAGAAAGTGAAAATACAACCCCTGGTCTGATTTTTTTTTTTTTTTTAAGATTTTATTTTATTATTTTTAGAAAGAGGGGAAGGGAGAGAGGCAGAGAGGGAGAGAGACATCAATGTATGGTTGCATTTCACCTGCCTCCAGCCACAGACCTGACTGGAGACCTGGCTTGCAACCTGGTTATGTGCCCTGGCTGGGGAATCGAACCCGCGACCTTTGGGTTCGCAAGGCTGGCGCCTTATCCACTGTGCTACCAGCCAGGGCTTTTTTTTTTTTTTTTCCTGGTCTGATTTTTATTGTGTCCAGGCCTAACCATTGGCCCTAACTTGGGCATGGAAAACTGAGAGAAGCCATCATATTCATCTCACTGGTCATGCGCTCATGACTGGTCCATAAAAACCCAAAGCTTTGTGGGAAACAACAGCAACAATACATTTTGGACCTCCTCCTCTCCATCACTAGGAGACACCTTTGCCCCAACCTCCTAAACCTTCAGGTTACAACTTTTCCATTTTCATTTGGGGATCACCACTCCCCACTCTTAATCCATGTGGTCTGGGTACTGCCGACTCCACTAGTCCCAGCCCAGCTGAGATTCCAAAGTCTCAGTGATTAGTTGTGAACAATCAGTTTGCCCTGGGACACTGTTTGGAGCTGGTCTTGAGCTGCTACAACGACATGGAGAGCAGCTATTTGAAAATAAAACCAACACTAAGAAAGTGGATGGAGAGAAACAGAATCCTAAATACTTGGCCTGAGCTTCTAGGTTTAGTTACACCTAAACCAGATAGGTGCTTGGACTTTTTGGTTGTGAACCAATAAATTCTCTCTCTCATTTAAGCTAGTTTGAGCTTGGTCTTTGTTACTTATAGTGGAAAAAATCCTATTATATATCCTTTTCAATGACATATTTAGGTGGTGATCTCGGTGGGCCCTTCCATTACTAATGTTCAGTGGGTCTATAACCTCTAGCAGTAGGAACAAATAGGAAATACTCAGGGTTCTACACCTTTAGAAAAGCTATTCTTACTGTCAATTTATAAAGGGGCAACTCTTTTCCACAATGTACTGGATACATACATCATAGGTTTTATCTGTCTTTCCTTTCTTCCTTTAATCCTCCATAACCATGTCAGTGTAACCCCAACCAGTAGCCTCCACGTTGCCTAAGTTGTCCTTCATGTTCTTTATTCTTTCTCAGATTTGGGAAACCATCCATGGAGGATATGTTAAGGCTGTTGCCTAGAAAATTAAAGCTCTAGCTGCCCTCTGGGTCACACCCCGGCCAAAAAGCTTTATAACCTGGTTACTCCAATTACGAGACCTAAGTAACTGCACCTCCTTGTTAGTCACACCCCAAAGATAAATAGCACTTTGTCATATAAGCTAGATTGTGAAACAAATATGCCACCCACATGTATGACATTAGAATGGAAGGAAAAGGGTCTCCTCTACTTCAAGACTCAAGGATTGTGGTACAGTATCTCAATGCAACCAAATGTAATATGGATTTTTCATTTTTTCCTCATCAAATACCATGAATTCACTGAGTACCTACATGAGGTCTATACCAAAAATATTGAGCCAATGTCAGTATAATTAAAATAGTTTGTGCAGCCGATACTTTTAAGACAGATTTCATATATTCCCACTGGGATGGCACTTGGAGGTATAAGAAAGTGGTACAGAAAATAGCTTCTGCCCTCAAAGCCAGATGATCCTCACACCCAATGTAATCATGGGAACATTTAATAATGACCTCATAAACTGACTCTAAATCATGGAGTGTGCCAGGCTTCTCTAACCTCAGAGCTAACTTACGACTATAAACCTTAGTCCTTACGGTATGTGTACCTAGAGGGTACACGCCCTTGTATATGCCAGTACTTACTGCAGATAAATTTGATAAGGAATGACAAATCCTTTCAGATTAATACCAGCATTTACTATGAAACAAACCTTTAGAGGATGGCTGAAAGAATCGCAGTCTGGCAGCTTTCTAGGCCCTACGACTTGAGGTCATGAGCAACTTTGAGTCGGTGGCTGCTGAGATGTACAGAAGATAAAAGATGCCTTTGTGCCCAAATGCTCAGACTAGAGCTGCAGGTAAGAGGAGGGTAATGCTCCCTACTCCCCCACCTGACTTGACCTCAACATTGAATTTACTAACTTCTAAGCTGTAAGGCAAAAATGTTTTTTCATTTTCTTCCTATCTCCTTGCATGTCCAACAATTTAACACACGAATTCTCAACTCAGAAGACCGATCACCCAACAGACTTACAGCGCTCGATTTAGCACAGTGATGGCAGGAATGAAGCACCCCTCGGCTGTCAATGACTGTCACTCAAGAGAAGCTGGCTGCGCAGGGCACAGATGTTTAGGTAAGATGACACAGCTTTTACTAACCTGGAATCAGTTTCTGTTCAAAATGTCTGAAATTACTGACATCTGGTGATCATTTGGGCCACTTCTTAACAACGAACACAAGGGCACAGGGGTTACAGCCAGTCAGAACTGGGTTCAAGTTCTGACTTCACCCCCGTATAAGCTGAGTGCCCTTGAACAAGTCCCTGAGCTCTCTGGTTTCAGGTCCCTCATATGCAAAACGAGGACAGCAGCTCCTGCTTTCCCGGGTCATGGGGAGGATTAGACAAAACACAGAAGAGCACAGCAGCTGGTGTCTGGCATACAGTGTGACTTCAAATACAAATATGCTGACTTTCTCTCCTCTTTCCTTATCCCATTTTTTTCAAAGCAGTGATGCACGCAGAACAAAACTTATATACCCAGACATCTTAAAGTCTAAAAGAAGGCACACTTAGCTTGCTCGGCCAGCACTTCTCTTTCCCCTGCTTGGGAAATAGACTCTGTGATGGAGGGGCAAGGTGACAAAAATGAGAAGGAAAGCCACCTGTTAAACCCTGGACAGAAAGTAAGAGCCCTGGCTGCTGGTGGCACTGTGGAGCTGCTACAGAGGCCTGGATTCCTGCTGTGGGAGAAAAGTAAAACCCGACTGAGGATGCATCCTAAATGGGCTGTTCCATGATTGGCAGCCAAGTGCAACTCCAAACTGCCCTAGGGACTATGCTTCTTATTTGCAGGGTTGGATTGCCCCCATTTCCCGCACATCAAAGCAATGCTCCATACACAGCTGCTTCCAGCAAATTCTTGTTTCCCTCCGCAAGTGGGAGGAGAACACATCTCAGCCTGGGGAAACATCTCTTACCTCTTTTCTTCACAAGACATTGAAAGGTAACATCATACTAAAGCAACTGGGTACGGATTATCATTTTCTTCTTATCCCAAACCCTTCATCTCACCAGGAAGTAAGGAACAGTTATTTTCCCTCTACCTTAATGCTAATAAACGCACACCCCACACACATTAAAATGCATTCAAAGACTCGGGTGGGCAGAGGGGTGGGTAGCAGGGCTTGGTTGGACCTTGGTCCTGTTGATGGCTGCAGCCCTCCTGCTGCAGTCCCACTGGAGGACCCCTGCCCATTCTCCTGACCTGAACAACCAAACTAGCAGCCCAAGAACCAGGGCCAGGCCACAGATATTCTTGGAGAGTCTGGTCTGAGGCAGGTCAGGTGGCAGAAGTCCTGTCCTGGGAAACCAGCTCCGCCCTGTGTTGACAGATGCCGAGGCCTAAGCTCTGACCCTCTGTCTCAAGAGAACAGTGAGCTTAAAAGCCAGGACTCACCCTGGGCACAGTTCAGAGACTTGTACAAAAAGTTAAAGAGAAAGGGACTCAAAGTCTCCAGGGAGCCCTAAGGCAGCCTTGCTCACTTGAATTAGTTCCTACCATTTGAGGAAGAAAGTGGCTGGAGAGAAATGAAGACAGAAGTTGGTTTCTTCTTTTCCCCAGAGTTAAATAAAATAGGTCAGTTCCCCTGGGAGGGGGAAAGATACCTGGCTGCCTTTCATGCTCTGCTCTAAATGAACAATAGAGGGTCTGGCAGCCCTGACCACACACTCCCACTCTTCAGGCTGTCCTCCCCTAGAGGAGAGAGCAAGGCTGAAGAATAAATGAAAGACCAGACTGCCAAGTTCAGGTGCCTCTTGCCCCAGCAGAGGGGCTGTGGCAAAGTCCCTTATGAAGCTTTAAGGACTGACAAACCAGACAAAGAAGAAAGGAAAGGTCTTCTATGCCAGCCAGGTCTCCTGTCTGAAGAATCACCCCCCACTCCCGCTTCCTCCTGCCTGAGCAAGTCATGCTCAGCTGCCCCAGGGTCCCCTAGGCTAGTCTGGAGTTCTGACCCACACCAGGCTCACTCACTTTCCATCTCCCTAGATGGCTATCACAGTTTTGGGTCACTCATGTTTTATGGCCAATGCTTGGATATTATTACCTTATGCTGGGTCCTACTATGTGCCACACACTTGATATTACCCTATGGTAGGCCCTACTGTGTGCCACACACTTGACATTATCCTATACTAGGTCCTACTGTGTGCCACACACTTGACATAGCCTATCTCCAATCCTTACAAATATCCTGCAAGGTCAGTACTGTCAAGTCCAGCGAGGCTGAGAGAGGGCATTCACATGTGTATCAGATTCCTTACAATAAATGATCTCTACTGAAAGACAGGGACAACGGCGGTGACAGACACAACTGACTGAGCACTCCGCAACTACAAAGCTACACATCAAGCACATCATGTATATGACCTCTTCTTATCAGCATACAAACCCACAAGGCTGGAGACAGCATTACTCTTTCATTAAGTGAAGCTGAGAGGTTAACCATCGTACCCTGGATCACATAATCAGGGACGTAAGCAAGACTCAAACCCCATGACCCAACCCTAAAACCCCATACCTGGCTGAAACATGTTTATAAATTACTTCTGCCAAGGGTCCACGGGGCTTGTCTATCCTCAGGTATTCCTGCCACACTTAACCCAAAGAGATCAGAATTTAGAAGGCCAACTATATAGTTCTCTGAAGAGACTGCAGATAGCCAGAAATATTGGGGCCATTTCTGAGCAGATTCCCCACATGACGGAGCTCAGACTGCTCTGCAACATCCCAAGTCCTTATTTGAACCACTTACAGGTAGGGGTTGATAGCCATTTTATTCATCTACCCACCCACCCACGTGCCCAGCCAGCCAAGTACCCATTCATTCACTGAACATTCAGTATGTATCAGGCATTGCTCTCATTTTCAAGGCGCTTACAGTCCAGTAGGGGTGACAATCAAAAGCAAGCCAACATCATTTTAGCGTAAAAGTTTTATGCATAAGGAACGACAGTGCTACAAATGGGCATATAACAACATTGAAGGGTCAGAGGACGAGGAAATACTGAGCTGGCCAGTTTATTTGGTTTCTTCCAGCAGCTGGCTCTGTTAGCTGTCTTTAACTTCATTCGAAAGAATTTTGTTAGATTGTATTGTGACAGCTGTCCTATCAGTCGTATCAGTGTGCACTTAAAAAAAATCTTATCAAAATTGGTGAAAGTTTGTGCAGCCATTTTAATATTGAAGATGGAAGAAGATAATGCAACCTTTTCGGCAACTGAAACATAAAGAAAGATTTGTGCAGCGTACAGGGAAGGTGCTGTAACTGATCAAATGTGTCAAAAATGGTTTGCGGAGTTTCGCAGAGATTCCTCACTGGATGATGCTCCACTCTCAGGGAAACCAGGGGAAGTCGATAGCCATCAAATCGAGACACTGAGAACAGTAACATTATACCAGGTGGGAGACAGCCAACATACTTACATGTCCAAACCAATAAAGTTATTGGTGAAAATGAAAAGTGTGTCTTCTATCTTACGGAAAAAACGAAACGGACTTTTCAGCCAACCTAGTATAGCTAGGCTAAGGTCTGAAGGACATGCTGAAGTTGTCCTGAGAAGGGTGAGGGCTGGAGGAGCAGCTGAACAAGGCCCAGAGCAATCCTAGTGCCCCCTGAGCCGAACCCCCACCTGCCTTCCAGATGCCATCAGTCTAGGCTGCCCCTTGCTCTCTTGAATTTGGCCACACTCCCTAGTTTCTGTTTCTTGAACAAACCAAGCTTGTTCTTGCTTAAGGTTGTTGTAAGTGCCATTCCTTCTGCCCAGAACACTCTTCCTCAGAGTTTTACGTACGTGACTTTCTTGTATCAATCAGGCCTCACACACCCATGTCGTCCCCATATAAAGAAGCCTCTCCTGACCACCTTGCTCCCTGTCTTCTAGACCCTCCCCACACCATCACCCTACTTTACAGCATCTTTGTGCACAGAGCATGATAGAAAATCATCTTGTCGACTTGTTGGCCTGTGTACCGTCTGTCCCCTCCACCTCCACCTTGCTTCTCTCCTGAAAACTGCCGGATTTCTCAGCCTCTTTAACAGGCTGACCCAACAAAAGGTCCTCGATAAACATTTGTGAAATAAAAGGCTAAATGGATGCATGCATGAACAAATGCACCCAATTCAGGAAATTCAGTATGTTGGGGGCACAGAAAATGGGATGTGGCACTGACATGAGCCAGTGACATCCGTAGGGACGAGACCCGGGCATTGCTCAAAAGCCCTGCTGAGGAAGCTGGATTTTACTCCAAAGGTAACTAGACTCTAAGTTCCTTCCATCCCCAGGCAAGGCCGTGGTTATACCACAGACTACGGAAGTAAGGGAAAACTGAGAAAAGAGATAAGTTGCCTTCTGATAGGCCCTCCTATCTGAGTCTTGTCAGTTTTGTGCGCTGGGAAGGCAAGCTGACCTTGCTTGGTGCTCTGGCTTGTAAGGGAGGACAAGCATCCTTAGATAAGAGAGAAAAAGCAGTCTGTCGGGGAGAGCTTGGAAGACAGATTTCAAGGAGGCTCTAGGGAAGCAAAAATCAGAGTCCAAACTCTGGCACGGGAAAGAGCATGGCAATAGGAAAAAATGATAAACAGAAAGAGGTAGCTGGCGGCAGTGCTTGGGTGGCGGGGTGCCTCAAGAATACTTGAATGCATGTCTATCAAGGGATCCTGAAGCCTGTGCAGGAAACAAGAGGAGGTGCAGTGAGGGGGTGCAGCTCTGCTCCTGTTGTAGGAAGAGGCTGGAGGAGGAGGGGGGCAAAGAGTGGGCTGAGGGCCCTGATGCAGGAGCCAGGGTTGTGGGACACTATTCACACTGCCAGGGGTAGGCACGTCCCGGCAAGGGAGGGAACGCAATCTGCTGGCAGGGGCGTCATCATCAATGTGATCCGGGGGACTAATAATGAAACTGGAAGGGCGTAAGGAAGAAAAAGCCAGTGATACTGTTGAACCAAATGGTACGGATGCCTGCGTATGAGATATAAAATATCTACTATCTCCTGGGCACCATCTTCAGTAGGCACTTTACCCCTTCATTTATGTAACGCTTGCAACAACCCAAGAAGAAAGAAAAGCTGAGGTTTAAAAAGCAGCCTTAATGTGCACAAGTGACACAGCTAGAAGGTGGTAGAGATGGGATTTGAACCCAGGTCTAACCTGACCTCAAGAGACTAAGCTCTGGGAGGAGGTACTTAAGATAAAAGAAATCAATATCATAGGAAGTAAGGGGTGAATCAGCCTGCCTGGACATTGGTTGTTTGCGCCTCCTTAATCTCATCAAGCAAGTCATTTCTCCTTCCTTTGCCCACAGCCCTAACATCACTTGGGCGCCCACCCAGCCTCATGTTTAGTCCCAGGGTCTGGTCCTCAACAGTGAGCACATGTCCCAGGCCTGTGCCAATCAGCGTATGTATTCCCTGGCACAGGACATAGTTACAGATATAAATGTGATCTAAGCCTGTTTAATCATAATGAATCTCAGAGCTTCTGGACAAGACCTGGCTCTGTTCTGCTGGACTTGAGCCTGGATGACATGAGCCTGGGGCTATGCAGCTCTCTTGCCACCAGATCCCAGATCTGCCAGGGATCTCCCCATTAACTTCAAGAATAAATGCATCCCAGAGGTGGGCAGGGCCCAAAGAATGACTTATAATGATATTACCCGAGCCTTAAACCCAACTGTTTCTAAAGCTGGATTGATCCTGAACTTTTCAGTGACAGGAATCAATAAATTACCCCCTTCAGGTCAATCTGTCTACATTTCTGAAACCTGGAATCAGGAGTCCTAATACACCACATTCACACAGCAAGCATCTGCCTGTATGAATAAGGATAGAAGTATTGGGTGAGAACCAAGGAGGGGAGAGAACAAAGCACTACCACTGGGACCACCCACTTAACGAGAGATGGAAGTTTCCTAATGCAGATCCTCAAACTAGAGGAGAGGCAAGATTAAATTCTGCATGATGCATAATTCTAAGTAACCAAATGTCTGAACATCTTATCCTGGAAAAAAACCAGAATGCTGAATAAGTCCGGATTTGCTTGGCTGACAATTTCATCTCTCAGAAAGTTAAGAGGGAGTGCTAGTCTGCCTTTATTCTGATTCAGGAGGCAGAACAAATTGTTTTTTAAAGGAAGGAACCTTGGGAAAACATGATTATGGATCTTAAGAGTTTATTAAGAGCATAATAAGGACAAATTTGAGAAGTTCAGAGAAAAATCTAGGGACAATACAAAACCTAGGGCTTGAGACCCTAGAAGGGAAGGCAGCCCAACAGAAAAGAAATGGAGCCCTCCCGAAACCAAAATCTGGTCATTATAAAATCTTTAGGTAGGAAAAAGGCAAGCACAGTGTGGGACTAGAACAGGCTTACAGTGGTTTTTATGTAAAATAATACAATAACTAATAAATAATAATACTCCATGTTCCACATACTCACAACTGTACCCCTTCTTTTGCCCCACCCTGTGTACCCAAATGCCTGCTAGTAAATTAATCCTGAACGGCTCAAGGCAGACATCATCACTCACAGTACATTTTCCTGTTAAGCCTAACCTCATTCTCAAGTTATTTTTGACCACTGCCCTAGCCAGTCATGATGAATCGACCAAAGTTGAGGCAGGAGAACAAACCCATTTTCCGTTGCTGGTCTGAAACTAGTGGAGCAACGCAGGGGTTCTCTTGGAATTAATGTTATAAAAGGACCTGCACAAGAAATGAAAGGAAGAGCACAATATCAAGCGCAGACCCACAGTAGAATGGGCCCATGTGAATAACAGCAAAAGAGGTAAAATCTAGAAAATGATCATGTCTGCTCATTTAAAGCAAAGCAAAACAAAAACAAACTTTTAAGTTTGTGAAGAATTAAAGGAGGGGAGGGCTTACAAAATATGAGGCATAGGTATCTCTGACTGAAGAAGATGCCACCACTTAAAGTTGGATTCTTGGGTTTCCAAATTTAGTCCCACATCTTCGTCAAGGACAATAACCTTCACCATGAAAAGGAGAACCACCTTGGTTAAGAAAGACTGAGAGTCCAACACAGGAGGAAGACAGGAGAGGCCCAGCCTCCTGTGGCTGAGTCCCAGGCTCCGCTGTCAGCACCCCAGGGCTCTAAGGGGACTTGGAAATGGGCTCAATAAACCTCTCAGGTGATCTCTGAGGAATCAAAGAGAACAAGGAAAATGCCAGAATGTTGAAGACTGGCAAACAGCATTCTGACTTTCAAAAAAGGGGAAAAACAGATCCCATTAACCACAAGACTGGAGAGCCTACCACCAACCTTTGCAAGGAAGGAAGCTGCATACCCAGGGAGGAGATTTCAAAGCAGGAAAGAAAGCAATAAGAAGGCGAACAACTCAATAGAAAACAGGCAGAGGATAGGTACAGGCAATTCACTGAAGAGGAAATAAATACAAGTGGCCAATAAATACAAAAAGATCCCCCACATCATGGAAATACATATTAAAATAATCAGATACTATTGATCTATACAGCAGTTCAGTAAAAATGTTAAAAACTATTACTATCAAATACTGGCAGACACAGGGCAATAAGCACTCTTATTAGCGAAACATGCAGCTTTCTTTAAATGGCAATTTGGTAATATTGATTAGAATTTTAAATATACTGTATTGTAGGCGGAAGAGGAGAAGGAGGGTGGAGGTGGAAGAGAATATAATGGGTATAAATGGTAATGGAAAAAATACAATAAAAATTATTTAAAATAATTAAAAGTTAAAAAATAAAATATACTGTTTTTTGACCCAACAATCTGAAAGACTCACACATGCAGAGGCTTGTAAAGAGTTTTCCATTATAAGACTATTTGTAATAGTAAAAAATGAGAGAAAACCTACCCCAAGTTTAACATGTGTTTTAAATATATTACGGTACACACCATACAACAGTCAAAAACAAAGCCAATCCATATATACTGATACAGAATGATTATCAAGATGTAATCATGCACATTTTTTAAAAAGCACAAAAGAAATCTATATATTTCTATAAGTGCAGATATAGAGATAGAGATAGAGATATTTAGATGTACAGATATGAATGAATGAGAAATACTTTAGTACAATAGGATACCCATTAACCTGGCAACAGAGATGACCTTGGGAAGGAGATTAAGTATATCTTTTTTTTTTTTTTTTTTTTTTTAATGTATGGTTGTGTTTCACCTGCCTCCAGCCACAGACCTGACTGGAGACCTGGTTTGCAACCTGGTTATGTGCCCTGGCTGGGGAATCGAACCTGCGATCTTTGGGTTTGCAGGCTGGCACCTTATCCACTGTGCTACCTGCCAGGGCTTTAAGGATATCTTTTGGCTTTACTTTTGCCTTTACCTTTTTTGTACTTTTTAAATAATAAGAGGTCTTCATTTATCATATAGTTAAATACATATATTTAACAAATATATATAAAGCAAAAAGCAGGATATAGTGAATATTAGGGACCAGCATGCACACTAGGAGTAAGCTATGTCAGACTTAAAATGTGTCATCCCTTCTCTTGGGATGACAAAAAGAATGCCCATGGACTATGAACAGAGTACCCTCAGGCTAATGGCAGAGATTTTTATCATCCTGGACACAAGAGAAAACACCAGGCTGGACGACAATGCTGGAAGGTCCAGTCAAACTTGACTGTAGCAAAGAGTTACAGGGTCAGAGCCCACAGGGAAACTCCCAGGGCAGTCTTGGCTCCTGCCCAACATACTTCTTAATTCTCTCAATTTCTCACTCATTCAACAGACACTTGAGAGCTACTATGGGTCAGTCATGCAGAAGACACCAAAATGATCTCTGCCTAAAGCCTAGGATACTAAAAAGGAGAAGGTAAAATTAAGAACAAAAACAAAAACAAAACAAAAAATCCAGCATGACAAACACTTGACTGTGGCATTGCAGAAGCTCCAAGGGCAGGGCCTGACCCTGGCCTGGCCCCTTGAAGGAGGTCGGCATCTATACCAAAGGTCTGTTCGCCCTAACGGAAAGAGATCGTGAAGCCAGAAAATACCACTAATACCGAAATCACATCCACGTGAATTGGGAAAGGCTTCACATGGTCAAAACACACCATGTGAAATCCATTTGCAGTCCCTGAAAAATCATACCTTTAGGCTGCTTGCAGGTCCCTTGTTTTGAGGCCTCACCAAAAGACGACCATTGTCCAAGAGACCTCAAAGCAGAGCAGTGTCCGATAGTGAAGCAGGGAGCCCTCAGGACTGGCTAAGGTCACACCCTGACTTTTCCAGGGCCACCCAACCCACCCTGAGCCCCTGACTCCAGTCCGTTGCCTTTTCTCTCAGGGAATCAACCACAGCCAACAGACTGAGGAATTTCCGAATCCCTCACTGTACCCTTGGTTCACCCACTGGTGGGAAGGGGCAGCTGGGAGATAGCTCCCCGGTCAGCGGTCAGTCACCAGCAGCAGGCTGGGTGGTCTGTGGCACTCTCTCAGTTTGCAAGATCTTTCATGCCCTCTCCCTCCTCCCCAAACCAGTGCCCCAAGGCTGTCCTTCTGCCACATATAAGAAAAGACAAAATAGACACCAAGTTCCAAGGCTGTGCATCCCAGGCTGTCATGTCACCTCCCAGGCCTTTGTGTTTCTCTTTTTAATGAGGAGAGTGAAAGCCATCTGACTTCCAGGGGACCTTCTAGCTGTGACAGGCAACATGTACTGCATTCTCTTCCCGGAAGAATTCATTGGTAAAAAGGACTTCAAAGAGAGGGTGATGCTTAATAAAACAGATGAGGTGAAATGTGGGGAATTCAAGAGTTGTTATTTGGGTCCTCAACCCAAATAAGTGGTCAGGCAAGGACCCTCCATCAGGACTGACCTCTTCAGTGACGAGCGCGACAGCACCTGTGCGGCCTGGTTCATGGCCCTGACCCAAGCATTCATGTCCTCCTGGGTGTCAGCACTGAAGTAGTAGGTCCTCATGCCTGACTGCTCGGCAGAGCTGTTATAGATGAGTGCTCGCATCCCCGCGTGCACAGCCTGTAAGATGGAGACGGAAACCCGGGTGGAGAGGTTAGCATTTCACTTCCAGGAGCAAAAACAGGAGACACGCAGGCATGTTCTCCCCTCTTCCAGACTAGAAGACCAAGCACCCAGCCTGTGTTCACAGCTGGACTCCCCTTTCTCAGTGCAGTCAGGCCCAGTGACAGCTGTCTGTCCCCCACAGGAAAGCCCTGCAGGTGTACTGCTTCTGACTTATCTTACTCATGCATGGGGGGGCATGCACCCAAGGCTTACTTGAGAAAGACTTGAAATAAACCCTCCTGTAGAGGCAGACACTTGGAAATCCCTGTTTTGGTTCATCTAAAGCACACAATTACTGGGACTGAGTTAAAAATCAGCTGCGGCAGCAGGTAATGTGGTGCAGACATTTGCTGTGCTTCAAGCTCGGGCATGAAATGGGCTGTGTACCCATCAAAGAAGCTACGGTCCTGTCTCTCCAAAGAGGTGCTATCAAGTTTGATAGAGTTAACGTCTGATTGGAAATCCTTATGCACCTACTGTGTGCCTCAAGTGCTTCCACAGGTATCCTTGCAAAGGCACCAGGGATGGCTACTGAAAGGCACCTGTGACAGTTCCCAAACAAGAGTTAAAACCATTAAGGCGCCGGCCTGCGAACCCAAAGGTCGCAGGTTCGATTCCCCAGCCAGGCATATAACAAGGTTGCAAACCAGGTCTCCAGTCAGGTCTGTGGCTGGAGGCAGGTGAATGGCAACCATACATTGATGTCTCTCTCCCTCTCTGCCTCTCTCCCTTCCCCTCTTTCTAAAAATAATGAAATAAAATCTTAAAAAAAAAAAAAAAAAAGACTTAAAACCAGTGTTTCCCTTGTGCTCTGTGAGCGGGGGGCTGTCTTTTACATTTGTAGGGAAGATCCTTACCAAATCTACACAGGAGATGACATTAAAAGGTGGGCAGATGGGTTCACTGAATAACTAACTAGGAGTCCCTGGGGCACCTCCATGAGTTTAATCTCATTTTAATTCCAACAGCTTTGAGAGGTAGGGATAGCATCTGTTTTACAGATGTAGCAAATAAAGATCTGAGATGTTAAGTAACTTTCCCAGATTTCCACAGCCAGTAACAGATTATTCACAGCACGTATTACTATCTGCCATTATATACTTTAGAATATAAGCACCATGAGAACAGGAGCCTGGTCTATTTTGTTCACCACTGTATCCCCAGGGACAATGCCTAGCATACAGTAGGTACCAAATGAATATTTGTCGAACAAATAAAGAGCTGCGGCCTGGGTTTACACCCGGGACTATTTGACTCTGTACAATGCTCCCAGGTCTTATACAGAAATGAGTATGATTATACATATCCCTGGTCTCATCATCTGGATCCAGAATGTAAGGCAGACCCTGCGTAAGGACCAGTCAGAGAAAACAAAATGGGAGAACCAATTAGAAGATGGAAAATGACATGCTTCTAGAATCACTAATGGCCAAAAATGCAACCTCTCAGATAAACTGTCAGCATTTACTACCCTCATGCTAAGATCTAGGTCCAAAGTTCATAGTAAATGTTTTGTAACCTGTTTCTGACAGTCGCATATCTGGGTTCATCCATCCCAGTGCCAAAGGAGCACAGGCAAACTTGACCAACAGCAAAGGGTCCCTACAGTGACCAAAGCAAACCTGATTTCCTTTTTTGCCCATTTAAAGGGACATCTACTGTCCTAGGAAGGGTTCATCCTATTTTAGCAAGGTGGAGATATGGCAGTAAGAACAGGATGAGAAGAGACCTATGCATATCTTATTGTGAATCAATAGAAATTTTTGGAAAAGCCCCCTGGACGATGACCCCATAAGATCTCTGACACCCTCTCCCAGACCTTCTGGCCAGGCACTCACCACCCCAGACACAGGCCACCTGCAAACAAAGGGAACCCTCAAGGGCATGAGAGAATAGATCCCTGCTGTACATGAGTTCATGGAGCCAGCCTTGCCCAGGTAATCAACATGGGACATACTTCAAACATAGACAGTTTGTATGTCTGTCTGCAAATGGGCCTTGGGAGTTAGAGCCATCATTACAAAGGAGCTGCACGTGCTCACAAATATAACGTCAGTCACTAAGCACCTGAAGAACAGGTTCCCAACCACATTCTGTGCTTGGACACATGAGACCTAGTAACTGCGAAGCCAAGATGTGCAGGGAGTTCCCTCCCATCTGACCAAGTGACCCAAGTCCAAAGTGCACTGAACCTGAGGAAAATGCTGAGCCAAGATGACATGAAGTTGCATTTTCAAGATACTCCCTTCCCCTTCTGCTCTTTGCTTTCCATTTAACACAGTCCTGCTAGGCACCTGCGTGCATGACTGAATAGAAAGCAAGCCATGCCTAAAGGAAATGAGGATCGAGCAAAGAAGGTTTCACTGGACAAACATAATGCCCCAAACCATGACGACTCTCTTGGCTCTAATGACTTGGGTCTTGATAGACAAACACTGTGCATTCCTCGGTACACCCGAGAACATGGACCCTGAACCGCCGAGGGGGTCCATTCTCTGGCTTCTAAAAGAATGATGCTGAAGTCCAGAGGGAAAGGGGACCCTTTAATTCTCAGAAAACCACAGCCCTTTCTGGAAAACCAGCTAAACACCACCAGATCTGTCTGCAGTGGCTTTTCTCTGCCCTCAGATCCTAAAGGTCCCCCTAAACACATGCATGCCTTCTGTCCCACAGAAGAAAGATTTAGGGGCCTTAGTTTGTGTGGCTCAGTTGACTGAGTGCTGGCCTATGAACCAAAGGGCTGCCAGTTCCATTCCCAGTCACGGCACATGCCTGGGTTGTGGGCCAGGTCCCCAGCTGGGGGTGCCTGACAGGCAGCCACATATTAATATTTCTCTCACTCTCTTTCTCCCTCCCTTCCCCTCTCCCTAAAAAAATAGAATATTCTTTTTTAAAAGATTTTATTATTTTTAGAGAGAGGGGAAGAGAGAGAGGGAGAAAAAGATCAACGTATGGTTGCCTTTCACCTGCCACCATCCACAGACCTGGCTAGCAACCTGGCTTGCAATCTGGTTATGTGCGCTGGTTGGGGAATTGAACCAGTGACCTTTGGGTTTGCAGGCTGGTACTTTATCCACTATGCCACCAGCCAGGGCCTAAATAGAATATTCTTTAAAATATTTAGGGAACACTCTTAGAGAAGTCTAAGGGAAAAAAAAATTTTTTTTTAATTTACAACACATAAAAGATGTTATCCCAGAATCTATTTTCACAACTCCCAATAAAATGTTAAGATGAAATTTATATAGTACGATCAGTTACTTTGAGAATATTCCAGATGCTGTCCCCTCCAAAAGTCACACATAACCTCATTGCTGTTGTTTCCCCAACAGCAACACTCGACTCTAAAAGGAAGGTTTTCTTTCTAAAAGGAAGAGTTTCGGGCAGCAAAAGATGAGTCTGAAACCCACTGAACACAATGTTTTCAGAGCCAGCAATAAGCAGGAGAGGCTCCTGAACTATTAAATAAAAGAGTATTGCTATAATGATAACCGTGAGCACTAATTCAAACCACCTCCTTCCTCTGACAATGTATGTGTAGGGGGGTGACCAAAATAAGATGTGGAAGAAAGAGAAAGCAATTTCCTCCCCTCCCCGTAGGTTCTACTGAATGAGGGTCTAGTTCCGGTTTGAGTTCTGCCTCCATCACCTCCCGGCTTTGTGACGTTGGGCAAATTTCTTTAGCACTCTGGCCCTCATGTTCCTAATCTATAAAATGAAGCTAATCATACGGACCCTGCAGGCTCCCCACAGGTACTAAATGGACTACCATGGATAAAAGTACTTCTCAAATCATAAAAAGTTTGTAGATATAAGGCATCACTGTATCATGCAACATGGTGTGGAACTGGATCCAACGCTCAACCTGCAGCTGTTCTGCAGTCACTGGGTGAGGGACAGTCAGAGAAGAGAAAGCAGCTCCCACCTGTCAATGGACAAAGCTGACGCATCTGCTCAGGAAGGAAAGAGAGAGGAAAATGACACTTGACTTTCTAACCCCCCCACCTCAACGAACCCCAGATTAAGCCGCTGATGCCGACACTTTCCTTTAACCCTTTCAGAGAATGAAAGGTGCCTAATCGTGTGCTTTTCCGTGGCCCTTTATCAGCGGCTGGAAAACCTGACTTGGGTTAAACCTCTGCTTTATTACCTACCACCTAGTACTCATCTTGCATCCCAGGCAGGAGCCCTTACCCCGGCTGGAAATGAATGTCATTGCCTCATACTCTGAGCAGCGTGAGAAGGGTTGGCCTGAGACTTATGGCACCAGTAGCCACTCGCTTCAGCGAGACTTCCACTCCAACCACAAACGATGTGGACCTTCAATTCACCCGACCCACCCTCCCCATCCCTAGGGATCCAAGAAATACCAGCAGTGAAGGAGTTATGGAGGCCACTGAAGGAGATGGCCTCAAGAGTCCCCTACTTGGGCCTGACCACCTCCTCCCTGGAGCCTCCACACCCAGCTGTGAAGATGCCAGAGGCTGTCAAAGGATGGCCATCAGTTGTCACAGCCCTGCTCATTTCAAATGGCACGGGGACAAAAGAAATAGAAAAGGGGTTTTGCTCATAAAGGGATTTCCCTAGGAGTCTTCAATGATCCAGAAAATAAACCAAATTTGATTCTAATTGCTGCTCAGATACAAGTGAAAGTACTTGCGATGTGATATTACTCTTGTGTAAAGAGCTTATAACTGTTCATATGAGCCTGAAACTCTCAAGCTTAACTTCTTCCCCTTCCCCACAAAAAAGAACTGCTTTTATAAAGCCTTTTTTGGGAGCAGAGTTTCATAGGATGCAATTTGAGTCCCGGAGGAGAGGAGACAGTACCTTGAAGGAATACTTGCGACTTATGCGGTCCTCAGGGCCCACAGGCGATATCACGTAGCTGGGCAGAGGGATGCTCCCAAGAACCGCTTCTTCTCGGCTGTCTTTGAAGGGAAGAACACATCAGCATAAGCAACTGTGGCCCCTTCCTTGGGGTGTCCATCCCACTGCCCTGGTTCAGGGGTCCTCTCTCCCCAGGGTGACCGCATTCACTGATGGTCCTGGCCCATTCAGCTGTTCCCCCAGGGACCTTTGTGCTAACACAGGACTACCCGGTTGAATTAGACGGGCCCCCTTCCCAAAGGCTGACATAGACATCTACACATGCTCAACTCAACCTGCTAACTCCTGACATGCAACAGTATGCCAGGTGCTGTGGGAACACACGGGCAGGGGTGGCCCACAGTCTCAGGAAGTCGAGAGGCTTCAGAAAGTGATACTTAAAGTGTTTTAAATGATGGGGAGGAGCATTCTGGGTGGAGCAAACCTCAAAGGCAAAGTTAGAGCATGTATGAAGCGTCCTACTTTCTATTGGGCAGGCCAAAAAGTTTGGTTTTTCCCACACGATGGCTCTAGTAAGCACTTAGTTGTCTTTAACTTCAATTTTGTTAGATTGTATTGTTGACAGCTGTGTCATATCAGCATGCCTTTCTTAAAAACCACAAAACTGGTGAATTTTTGTGTAGCCATTTTAATTTTGAAGATAGAAGAAAATAAGCAACATTTTCAGCATATTATGGAAATGCAAAAAAAGATTTGTGTTGCGTATGGAAAAGGTACTATGACTGATCAAATGCATCAAAAGTGGTTTGTTCAAGGAACTGGCATGGAAGAACCATGGACATGGACAATAAATGAGATTGACTTTGGGGGGAGTGGATGGGTGCGGAAGGGGACAGGGGGAAGTAAAAAGAGGATGGATGTAATACAACAACAATAAAATTAAATTAAATTAAAAAAAAAAGTGAAAAAAAAAAAAAAAAAAAAAAAGTGGTTTGTGAAGTTTCATGCTGGAGATTTCTCACTGGACAACGGTGGAGTAGACCAGTGGAAGTTAATAACAAACAAACAGAGGCACTGAAAATAATCAATGCTGCAGCATGTGAGACATAGCCAACATACTCAAAATATCCAAATCAATAAAGTTAATGGTGAAAATGAAAAATGTATCTTTTATTTTGCAGGAAAAAACCATGTGGACATTTTGGCCAACCCAATGCATCTATTTTCACCCTTCTCCAAACCATCTTCAATACCAGAGGCAGAGACCTGATGACAATTGGTCCTGTCACTCTCCTGCTTAAAGGCACTTTGGACACAGGATGAAACCCAACGTCCTGTGCCTGGTGTCACAGCCCTATTGCCTTTTGGCCCTTACCCCCTTCCCAATTCTTATCTCCTAGTACAGACCCCATGCAAACCTCACTCTGGCCTCACAGGTCTGTCATTCCACTTTCTTCTGCTTTTAGAACTTAAAAGTTATTACCTCTGCAAGTAATGTCCATCCCTCCCAATCCCCCCAACACACACAAGCAAAGCAGTGCCTATCCTTAAAAGCCCATCTCTTCTAAGAAGCCTCCCCAAACGCTCCAATACGCAATTAACTTCCTACTCCCCCTGAACTGCCTGCTAATAAGCACGATGGATGTCTTCGAAAGCACTTATCACATTCTGGTCTGGTCTTGTAAGTAAGCTATCTCTTCCTCCATATTGAGAGGCTTCCCTTCCTTCTCACCATTGCACAGCCCCTAACTCGATGTACTAGGGCTTCATAAATGTTCATATGGCCAACTTAATCCACCAGTTGCCCATCCAATATCACAGTGGATAAATCTAGATAACAGATTACAAAATACAATAATGTATCTATAATTCTCATCTATCCAGAGTATCTCAAAGGTGTGCCTCTGTCCTAAGTGGGGCAGAAGCTAACACCATTCCAAAACTTGAGACCCTAAGCAGTAACAAACCAGATCCTCTTTATCTCAGTAAATGGCACTTCCAGTACCAGGACACGTAAAACTGTCACCAAGTGCCCGTATATGTAAAAGTGACCCACAGGTTATTAATGAGCTCCATCACTGAATCTGAGAAGACCACCCTTTGCATCAGCTCACCACCCGCCGCCCACCAGGCACAAAGAGCCCTTGTGGCTTGAGTGTCCTCTCACCTTTATAGTAGAACAAGCAATAATCAGCTAGCACAAACCACCTCCTTTTCCACAGCCTCATCCCAGAGCTGTCCTGCAAAACCAAAAAAGCTAATCAGGGCAATGTCTGCGCACACTGCTCCCCTTCCCAGCTTGACTTCCCATATTCACTCTCTCTGTCAGTAAATTAAAGAATTTTTATTGCATCAGTCTTTCGATAGGAAATTAAAATTTAGATTTAATGACAGTTGATGCCCAGGAAGTCCTTTTTCCCAGCAACCGGTTAATGCATTACAAGCATTCTTCTTTTAGAAAGGAACATATGGATTCAGAAATACAGCTTTTCCTTCCAGTATGAAATCAGCTTTTAAGAAAAGAAAGTTTTGTTTAATTAAATGCTGTGCTGTAAAATGCCTTCGCATATGCTCATTAGAAAACTGATTTACATAGTACAAAACAAAGAGTTTAAGTTAGCTAATTAACCAAACAGGCAACATTATCATTTGATTAAGTTCGGTTCTCTACCATGAGACTGATTTTTTTACCCTAAGAGACTGTCTTTTCCTTCCATTCAATATAAAGCAACTTGTATTTTCTTGCTATCAAACTGTATAATAAGAATTTGTCTTTACTCTTCTAATGTAAATCATTATATTTATTTAAACCATTTTGGGTGATTGTGAAAATCTTTTAAAAGACAGGGTCGCTATAGAAAACTAGTAATGTTTTACGGTCAGTTGCTTCCCAAACCTAGGAAAATTCCAGAGCCTTTTTAGCTGTTAAAAGTGTCTTTCTTTTTCAAGTTTTTGACAGGCTTAAATGTAAAAGAAAAAATTCAAACAGTTTCTAAACCTAACAACATGTTGTTCATTCTCCACATACGAAAGTGCTAAAATCAAATTTAATTTGCTGAATTCATACATTTCTTGGTTTTATCTTCTGCCTTGACCAGATAATCTCTAAGCATATGATAGCAGTGTTGCTGGGGAAACTCTCCAACCTTCCACAGCTGGTTCAGATGCCACTTCATCTGGGAAGCCTTTTAGGGCTCTCCCAGGTAAAGCTACTCTCTCTGCCATGTATCCCCAGCACTTCACATAGGCATGTTGCAGTCATGGCACAGCCAAGGGGCCTGGGCAAGGGGGTGAGTGGGGGGTTATTTACAATTCCTTCCTTTTCCTTCACCTTGCAAAAAAGCATCCTTTTGTTTAAAGGGCACAGAACTGCAAATGGAAAAGGCTGAGGGTTAAATTTCTCAGGTGAGAAAAGATATGAGGTAGAGTGAGAACAGAGCTGAGGGAAAGGGCATCATTAGGAGCCCATGGGGCCAGAGGAGAGTCTAACAGAGGGGCTGAGAGCTATGGTAGTCTCCATGGGGAACGGAACTAGGGGAGACTTCAAAGGAACTTTTAGGGACTTCTTCTGTGTGTGGGGTGCAATGCAATGGCCTCCTGTCTTCCCATAAATCCTTGAGTAAAAATTTGCATAATGGCTTCTGGAGTTTGATTTGTGGGTTTTTTTTCCCAGATAAAATATGTGAGAGACAGTGCTTGCACTAGGTGAGGATGTGACATGTGAGAGGTATGGCTGTCTTTCCCTTCTGCAGATCATCAGCTCCTCCAGGGCAGGAACTGCATGTTCTCCATCTCCTTATCTTTGCTGTGAGGGCACTTAGAACATGGCAGGCACCTGGGGAATGAGCAGGTGGATAGCAAGAAGAGAAGGAAGGAGGCAGGAGGGATGTGATTTCTGACCCTGGATGCTCACCACCTATCCATGGCCAGAGGACCAGAGAAACAACAGCGGAGGAGGAGGACAGAGATGAAGGATGAGGAGGAGGACAGAGATGAAGGATGGCCTGAGGGGGATGGAGCTGCAGGGCTTTCGGGCTAGATGGGTGGTGGGAGGAGCTGGATGAGCTCTAGGAGAATGGCGGCATCATCACCAAGACCCAGAAAAGCAGAGGAGGGGGAAAGAGGTAACGGATGAGGAGACAATGGGCTGACTTTGGCTGATTTGGAACCTGAGGTGCTAGGGAGCTAAACACCTGTACTAGACTGGGGAAGAGGGAAAAAAATGGGAATTTTTTTTTTGGAGGGGGCAAATGATAGCAAAGACTAACATCAGGAAAGCAAGTGCTGGCACCAAGTCTGGACTCCTGTTGGCCCCCCTACACGAACAGCTGGGTCCCAGAGCAGCAAACGGCACCAGGGCCAAAGTGGTCGAGTGGGTTTGGGGAAGGAAGCTGTAGCCATTGAGCGGGCAGTCCCCTCACAAAAACGAACAGCAAATCGCTCTGCGCGGTGGGCAGAATCTACCTGCTTCAGACCAGCTCAGCAACAGAACACTCATTATGAGCTTGTCTCAGCTCCCAGCAGCCCAGGGGAAGGCAAACAGTTGGCAACCCCTCCTGCCCACCCTCCCGCCTCAACCTCCTCACCTGCTTGTGCAGCCAGCCCCTCACCACCACCGGGACATTGGGGTTCCTTCGAATGGCCTGGTCCCTCTTCCCAAAGCTGTGGACTTTATTGCTGGACTTCATGATCTAGGAAAAAGCAGACCTGAACTCTAGCAGCAGGAAGGATTTTAGGGAGGCACCAAAAAGCACTTGTATGATGGATGGGCTGCAGGCTCCCTCTGCCTTATTCTCCCGGGCGGTGCCCTGTGATCCAGAGAACAGCCAGGAGACACGGAACAGGGAACGGGCGTGCACAGGGCCACAGCACTCTAATTAAAAGGAGAGTCAAAGGCCTGGCAAGCTTTCTGCTAGGCCACAGAGGGAAAACATTTAAAGGAATATTTCCGTCACCTTTCACCAGCAGCTGTTGGCCCCAATCCCTCCTAAGGCCTCTGGAACAAAGCTACTTTGTGGCCACAGACCTTGCCAATCACCAGATAGTTGTTAGTTGTTTCTCCTGGTTGGGCCAGTCCTCACTCAGCACTCTCCTGCAGTGCCTGTTCCTCTCCCTGCCCCCACCCCGCCCCCCGCCCCACCGCCAGTGCTCCCACACCTTCGGGCACAGAAATCCCTGGGCCCATTCAGGAGCACCCTTCCTGGGCCCATTCAGGAGCACCCTTCCTGGGCCCATCTGTCACAGATTTCTCTAGGCTGTCTCACACACACATGTTGTTGTGCTTCCAAGACATGCTGGAAAATGGAGAATGCATCCAAGGACCTAGATGTCAGTCCTGATTCTGTCAGAAATCACCTGTTCTCTAGGACAAGTGGCACACCCCTGACTGGCCTTAATTTCCCGATCTGTCATTGTGAGGAGAATCCTTCTCACGTGTCTCCTTCATTACACTAGGGTGAAGGTCAGATGGGCTGCTGATGATAAAAGGGTCTGGCGCATACAAAAGCAGGACGGAAGGAACAAGCAGCCGGGAGCTCACCCTGGGGCCAAACTTGGCCTCCCCGGTGGATGTGGTGCCGGTCGTGGACGTTTCGCTGACCATGCTGGACGGTCTTTGGTTTCTTTCTTGCTTTGACATATGTGGATTTGGCCTGTGGGGACACGGGAGAATGTAGTGAACAAGTGCCAGACTGCAGTCGGAAGCAGAATCTGAGATTTATTCCTCAGTAGACCTAGGTGATGGGCCTTAGACAACCTAGGACCGACCTTTTAGAAACCAACTAATTTAAGATTGCAGCCTGAGGGCCACCGTGCCCAGCCAACCCATGCACTCAGGGAATCGAGCGGATGAAAGATGGACACTGTTGGGGCCCACCTGGGAAAAAGCACGGAAACTTGGAGTCCTCTGTGGGCCAGGCTAAACTTGTAAGTCCCAGCCGGGAGGCCAGGAATGATGGGGACCTATGTTTCCATGTAAAACCAGTTGCCCTGGGGGGATGGGGACTAGATCATGGGTAAATACTTTAGGTACCATGAAGCCTCTCTGGTTCTCTCACCTAGCCTGGTCCTTTGCTGCATTGACAGGGGAGCTGTTTTAAATTTGAATGCACATCCTGACCTGAGTGAGACCTCCCTGCCCCATCACTTGTTTTTCTGCTTCCCTGTAATTAGCATAGATTGACAAGCCACACGCCTCCAAGTTTGCCCCTTTTCAATAAAAGACCTTTGGGAACAAAGAACTGGGCCTTTGGCCTTGAGTCACTGGCCAGCAGATCTTCTTCCCCTTACACGGAGCTGTTTGGGAAGGTTTTTGGTTCATCCGAGGCACCTGGTGTGTGTGGGGGAGGGGGGGTGTATTTTACCGCAGGTTGGGGTCCCCCACATGGGCACCTTGCCAGAGCCTAGCACCTGCCCACTGGTGCGAAGGTGCCCACATTTACTCTTACTTGCATGCCTGTGGCTACCGCCCCCTCGGATGGGCACACATAGTCACATACCACTCTTCACAGCAAGAGTGATCCTTACCCCCTTACACAAACACACACACCCCTCCATTTCCCCAGCTCCCAAAAGAAGCTGTTTATAATTAGTAAGAAGAAATCACTTGTGCACACATTCACACCCCCAGATACACAGAGAGAATGGCTTACATAAATGCCACTAGGGCTTGCCTCCCAAAATAGACTACTCAACAAAGAGTCCTATTCTGGGAACACACCATTCGCCCCAAAATAGGGCCATCGGAGATACTAACCCCTTGTGCCATGCCTGGAGAGCAGAAACAAACTATGCCTGGGCCCCCATCATCAAATAAAGTATGAGGATCCCTGGGGTACATACCCTTCAGCATCCAGTGACATCATGCCGCCCCCTGAGAAGCTCCACTCGTCCTGGCAGGACCAGCACTTTGGGAACATGTCAGTCTGACACTCAAGAGACACCATGAAGAACATTTCTCACCTGCCCCTACAGAGCCCCAGTATTTTCCAGAGTTTTCCAAAGCAGCGTGGTGATAAATGCCTCCACACAAATTCCATACTATCCTTGCAGGGCTTGGGACCAATTCCCAGATGCTGCCAACTCAAGGATCACTGAGCCTTCCCCACAGCGGAAGTCCCAGGAGGTGGGCTTTGTCCACCACTCTGACAGGCCACAGGATCTGGGCGGCTGCAATAAACAGAGGCTCCCTGCCTGAGGAGTGGAGAAAATCTGACCTGGAAGCCTGGGTGAGGACCCTGCAGAGAAGGAGATGGAGGATCTCGGCAGGACACAGCAGAGGGCGTCTTTCCACCTTCTCACTTTCACAGAGAGGCTACGAGGTAAAATCCTAGTTCCCACCTCAGAGGTAAAATATGCTGCTTCCTTGAAAAACCACTGCTGCTCAAAGCATAAGGGATCCTTTCCACCCCCCAAGCCTGATACCCTGCACCATCATGAAATTCTTCACAGAAGGACCACTGCAGAAGGTACCAGCTCTCCAGGGGGCTGGGTCCTGCTAGATGCTTGGCAGCTGGAAGAGCAAGTCGTTCAGGCAGGAGGATTGCTGGTGCCTTATCAGCTCGGGCACTCACCCCAGACTCCCCGCCTCCAGCCTCCATCTCAGTCAGACTTTTGTTACTGCTCCCGGCTCAGAGAACGTTACCACACTCAGCTCAGGCTGGCAGAAGCTGTGTGCAGCTGACAGCATTGCCCACTGGGTGTGGGAAGGGGCTCTGAGAGGCTGCCTTGTCTAGGCCCTGCCTCCAGGAAGAACTATGTCCCAAAGGCCTTCCTGGAACCTGGTCTTGCCTAACTTTTCAGAGCTCCAAGTGTGAGATGAGGAAGAACTCTCAGGTCACCTCAGGCACACCAGCTTTCTCTCTAAGCTAAAATTCAGGACCCCAAGTCCAACAATAAAAAAGGTTCATTTGAGACTTTATCAAGTTTAATTTCCTCCCATTTAAGACTTACATAGGCTTATATAGAATATGTGAGAAATATAAGAAAAAAGCTGAAAGAAAAAAAATCACCCTAGTCCCACTACTTTAAGGAGTCATTTTTAACAGTTGGTATATTTACTTTTATTCCTTCTTAGATGCCTGATTTTTTTTTTTTTTGGGGGGGGGGATGCTCTTTAGCTTTTATATATTTGTGATCATACTGAGTTTATGATTTCACATCTTGATTTTTTAAAAATTTGTTATAAACATTTTCTCCATTTTTTTAAAAAGATTTTATTTATTATTTTTAGAGAGAGTGGAAGGGAGACAGGCAGCAAAGGAGAGAGACATCAATGTATGGTTGCCTTTCATCTGCCTCCAACTATGGACCTGGCTGGAGACCAGGCTCACAACCTGGTTATGTGCCCTGGCTGGGGAATCAAACCAGTGACCTTTGGGTTCACAAGCCAGCGCCTTATCCACTGTGCCACCAGCCAGGGCCATTTTCTCCATTCTTTTAAACTCATCTCTATCATTTCAAATGAGATTCCATCAACTAGGTGTGCCATTCCTCCTTTGAGGGACAAAGCAAAGGTGGCATGGATTTGTGACTGCCCCAGGTAATCCAGGACAGATGACCACTCTTGCCATTTTGGCACTGCGCAATCTTGACCTTCCATTGTAATCATTTCCCTTCATCCTAAACTCCTGTCTCCTCCCCATACTCACTTCTGAATTGCTAGCTAGCCACAGAGCTCCCAGGCCAATAATACAGGAAAAAAATGTGTCCTGCAACCTTGGATGAGTGAGGAAAGAGGGTACAACCACCACCTAGGGAGCCAGCTGCCACCATATTTCAGCTGGAGAGAAGGGCTGGTGGCGGCCCCAAAGCTGAACATCAGTGAGGGACAGTGTGTAGCAGGCGGGGGAGGAGGAAGTCCAAGAAGACAACTTCACTCTTCATGACTGGAGACCTCTGCTAAACCACACCCAGAGAAAGCTAGCTTATCAGGAAATACGACTGCTGTCCAAAACTAAATCTGTCCACAGGGAGGGGACCATGTTGTCTCTACAAACAAGGAACGTATCTTCATCAGGGCTCCCAATGGCATGGACAGCTCTCAGATGAAGCAACAAACTCAGCCACTACCATGTAGTCCCTGACCCGCCTCTCTGACAGAAGGAGGTGCACAAAGCGGCCACCTCAGCCAAGTAACAAGATCTGTCTTCATGGGATGTTCCCCTGAACCTCCCCGACGTGGGTAATGACCTTGTAGATCCTCGGGGGTGAATATGACTTCTGGAAATAACTAGACGTTATTCAGAATTATAAGTCACTTGCGTGCGGGCATGCGTGTACACACACATACACACAGATAGGGGTGGTCATGCTTGGGGCACCATTTAGTATCCAAAGCTGGGAATATAAAAACAAGTCTCACAAACAACTTTCTCACTTGACTGAAAAGCTGGCTCAGATGGAAACTTCTAGAAAATGTTTACCATGCGGTTTTAAGCAACAGGAACATCGACAGTGCCTGTGTGAAGAGACAACACTGAAGAAATTATCCCTCAATTGAAAGTGGGCCTCCTGGAACATTTGATTTAGCCAGCAACATCTCAGGGAGTGTCCCCATGTTAGAGCCTGGTGGGGCAGACACTGATGTGTCCTCAGCTCTTCAGGGAAGTTTACTCCTGGCAGATTTCACCTAAGAACCCTCTCCTGCTCCCCCAGAGGAGGGCACGTGGCCCTGCGCTGAGCAGCTGGAAGGTGGTTCAGTTCCCAGCAGTCTGCCCTCTGGCACAAGAGCCACACAGATCCCA
Source organism: Noctilio leporinus (assembly GCA_004026585.1). Lineage (NCBI taxonomy): Eukaryota > Metazoa > Chordata > Mammalia > Chiroptera > Noctilionidae > Noctilio > Noctilio leporinus. The sequence goes on from PVIW01004304.1 coordinate 116,479, forward strand.
GGAGCAGAGACCAAAACCCTGCACATACTATGGACAGCAGGCTCCCGTGTCATCACATAAAATTGATTAAATTAGCCCTGGCTGGTGACACAGCAGATCAGGCACCAGCCTGCGAACCCAAAGGTTGCTGGTTCGATTCCCCAGCCAGGGCACATAACCATGTTGCAAGCCAGGTCTCCAGCCAGGTCTGTGGCTGGAGGCAGGTGAAAGGCAACCATACATTGATGTCTCTCTCCCGTCCTCTCTATCTGGAAATAATAAATAAAATCTTTTAAATTGATTAAATTAAAATCCTGTTGGCCAGGTTTCCATACTATCTGGATTTCCAAAGTACAGTGGGATGCTTTGAAACAAAGGCTCTTCTTTCCTTGACTCAGGCTACATGAATGCTGATTATTTTGCTGGAAGGGTGTGGGCTGCAATTGAAACAGGGAGCTGAAGTTTTAACTCAATTGTCTCCCATCTGAAAGGAACCAACAAAGTTAGGACCAGGCAAAAATCAGTCTGGAGAAGCTCCACAGGAAATGACTTCACTCTAAACTTCCTCAGGAATGTACCAGGTGAACCTGTGCAGGAAGTTACGTGCTCTGTCCCTCAATTTCTCCATCTATCAAAGGAGCTGCTTCTGCCTCCGATATACCTAGGAACAAATGCATATAACACTGACAGAAAGAGTGTAAGAAAAGGAGGTTAGAATTCAGAAGCCATTTTTTTCCCTGTTGGGTCTGAATTTAGGTGACTTTGTTGAATGGGTCCTCAGCTGCCTCTCGGTCAACTTCGAGAATAGCGGCAGCCTGAAGTGGGATCACAGCAACACTGTCCCTGCCCTATTGCCATCATAATAAGTAGGCCACCAAGTCAAGTGTCACCAACCCTTAGGGACAGGGACACAGATCAAGCAAGCAGAGGACTGGGATATATTTGTCCAGCATCTACTATATGCAGGCACTTTGCCTGCATTATCTCACTGAACCCTGCAAAGCCAGTTTTTGGGGTTTTTTTTGTTTTTTTTTCCTAGCTCTATTTTATAGACGAGAACACTGAGGCTCACAAAGATTAATGACCCTGTGCTCTGCCACAGAGACACTATCCCATGGCAGGTCCCGAAGTCTGACAGAGGCAGGCCTTTGCTCTTCTCAGTCTCAAGACTAACCCCCAAACCAAGAGGATCTTGGGGTGCTGGAAAGGCTACGAGGTCAGAATGACTGGGTCTCAACAAAGCCTAGCAACCTACTGACTCCTCCACAACTCACATGGCTTCTCTAGGTCTCAGTTTCCATGACTGCAAAATGGGGTGCAAGCCACTCTTTGATCACAAGGCAGTTGTGTGGACCGAAACACCTTCAGAAAACCATGAAGCAGTGCACTCATGAAAAGTTGTTTATGACTGTCACCAGTGGAGACCCCAGAATTTAAATCAAAGGTATACCTTATTTTTGCTTCCAAGGCATTTCTCTAGAAAGCTCAATATGCCAAACAATTAGCTTCTGAAACAACAATCATGTCCTATAAATGCCACTATAAATGCTTCATCTGGGGCTTCTTTGGAGTATAGTAGCCCTGTGGCTGGGAGAGTGGGCTCCCATACTTTCCTCAGGGGAATAATACTGTCACTGATCTTCAAGGCTATGATAGGTTAGAAAGCTATGAGGAATCAGGAATCTCTTATTGAGAAGACATGAGGTGAGACCCATAATCCATTAATTCCTGGAATTCATTCTGTCCTCAAGGATCCTACACAGAGAACTCAGCTAAAATTACTGCTGTGAAAGAAGGCACATTCACAACCAGAAAAAAATTTTAAGGTGCTACACCCACCACCGAAGGGGTACAAAAAAGCAATGCATAAGGAAAAACAAGAATAAAAGGAAGTTCTTGTCCCAAATGGGCAGACACCACCACACTCCCTCTTGCCAGAGAAAGAGACACACAGACAGACCACCAACGCTCACTGTCCGCTCCCTACACCCTGGGGGAGGCTGTCTGACACTCATTCAGCAGCTATGGACTCATTACTCAGCTGTGGCTTTCTGTGTTCTTTGCTCTTCCCTCATAATCCTCTCTAAACACAAGCTCCATTTCCCCAACCCACCCCATCCCACTTGGAAAGCTAGAAACCACCCCAAGCAGCACCCCTCACCTGGTATGAAAATAATCCAGGGAGCCCCTCAGGCTTACCTCCTGCCCCCCCAAACCCAAGTACTGCCCTGAACTTGGCCTGAGTCCCAGTCTGCCAAATGACCCTGGGTCAGTCTCTTCTGCTGTCCAGGCCGCATATCTGTCTATCTGTGTAGGGAAGAACTAGACCTTGACCTCTACGGTTCCTCCCATCTCCGCTGGCTGTTGCAGAGAAGCTACAATTCTAACGAGAGCCTTTGGGAGCCTTCTTCTAGCCTATCTGCTCCTGCTGGCTTATCAGGCAGCCACTTCTCTCATTGGAAAATAGCCTTTATTAATGGAGATGTGGGCACATCCCAGATCACGGAGGTGAAAGGAAAGGACAAGGGAAGTCACAGGACAAAACAAAATGACTGTTAGCAGCAGCAGCTTCCCTTCTACACACAGTAGAGCCGCCACTGCAGCATTTTCACCCAGCGCAGACAGAGCCAGAGACACGGTGGCTGTGTGGCGATGACGGCACCCTCTGTGCCAGCGCCCCTCAAGATAGCCACACATCAGAAGCCAACACCCAGGTGTCCCAATGAACCAAGGAAACTCTCACCACCTCTTCCCCTACCTGCGACTGTCACAAGCGCCGTCTCCTAGACCCAGAAGGAAAACTGAATAGTCCAAGTTTCTGCGTCTGCTTGCCAGGTGTTTCCATTTTTTCCTCAATTTTTTCTGTTGCCATGGCAACCAAATGCAACAAGCAAAGCTAGCCCAAGACTGCCAGCGCGGAGAGACAAGGTGCTGGCTACACAGCCGCAGAGCGCGGCTCACCTCTCTCACCTAGAGCTCGGAGAACGAGCAACAGGACATTCCTTCCCTGAGCTCAGAGTTGTAGCGCACCCCCACCCCCGTCCTGTGCCCTTATTCTCTCACCATCAGCTTCTACCAATCTGTAGCTGCAGAGGGAAAAGGGAGACAGCCGTCTCCCAGCAGCAGGAGATACCCCACTCCCAGACCCGTAATCGGCCCTTACGCCTACAAAAAACAAACCCCCAAAGAGGGCAAAGGTAAGAAAGGGAATTCTTACCAGTTATCCTCCAAACACCACTCATAACATCCTGGCAATTACAACTTGTAGCTCTTTTCCAAATGATCCAATGAGATGACAGAGGGCTGCTCAAGACCCCAAGGAAAGGAACAAGCTAAAGCCCCCAGGATGCTGGGAAAGGCAGGCCAGGCCAGCGTCCTCTCCCGGTTAGGAAGCTCCACAGAGATCTTGGGTGCCCCGCAGCTGGCTTCTGAGCACCAGAGCAGGCTTCTGCACTTCCAGAGCGCATACTCCCTCAACCAGGCCCCACCTCAACATCAAATGCTGGACAGGGCCTGGGGATCCGTGTGCACAGCCTGCTGTCAGTCGAGGCTCAAACGCTCCCCTGAGAGCTGCAGAGGGATCTGTCAGGGGCTTCCTGGCAGACCAGCAAGGCTCTGATGCACAGCACCAGCCCCTAGAACCGCAGCCTGGGGGTTCCTCATGCCAAGGCTCACCCTTTCAGCAAAGCCCCTGAGTGTGGCCCCTTACGCCACAAAGAGCAGCTGCAAGCTCCCAATTTAAGAAACTCACTGAGAAGCAGGAAAGAAGCTTACAAAGAAGAGACCGAATGATCCAATTACTGGAAATAAGGCCCCACGAAAAGGCTTGAGAACATTTTTTTGAAGAAAAGACTACTAAGGAGGCTTCCTGTCTTCCAAGCAAGCGTGCAGTTATTAGGTCAAATTTCATTACTGCAAATACAATTACAATTTTAAAAATCTCTAAGCAGCAGCAGCCTACTTAGCATATTACACCTGAGTACAGTCAAGGAACTCAGGGCAAGGGACTGTCTCTTGAAAACCACTGAAATGACAGGCTGTATGTGTTGTGGTCAGAGGCACAGATCTGGGGCAAGACTACCCAAATTCAAATCCTAACTCTGTCACTTTCTGGCTGTGTGACTTTTGAGAAGACAGTTAACCTCTCTGTCCTTCAGTACCCATGATAATAATGCTATCTTCCTCAGAGGACTGTTTAGGAAATTAAATTAATATATATAACGTAATTAGAAAAGTACCTGGTAATAAACAGTAAGAGCTATACATGTTAGCAATCAAAATGATATTATTATTATTAATGGAAAAGTCAACTCTTTTGCTAAGAGATAGATTACTTCACTTAATGTTAAAGATGAAATTTTAGATCCTGAAACAAAGGATACTGGAAAATTTCTTTCCTAGAAAATTGTGTATGGAGCTGAAATTTGCCTGCCTGTAACTTTTACTCATTGATCTAATGCCTGCCTTTAGCAGCTCCAGAACGAATGTACCCCACTTCTCCCTGCCAGCCCTTCTTAAAGATGAACAGCCATCCTCTTTCATCTTCTCTCCTGCAGGCTACACATGCTAGGCCCCAGTTTCCAGACCCCTGACCATAATGGTCCCCCTCCTCAGGGAGGGGGAATCTCAACTGCTCACCATCCTTCTTAAAATTTATTGCCCAGAGCATAGTGTTTGTGGCTTGGCATGTTTGGGGCTCCACACACTTGAGATGAACAAATTAAGTAGTCCATAAACACCATAGTACACCAGAACTATTCTCCCCTTTCTTGACACACACACATAGTACTTTTCCTACTGCTGTCTGAGTTTACAATAGCTCCTCCAACAGATATTTCCACATGCCTGTTGGCTTGGATGTGCAGGGCCATTCCCTGGGGCACAAGGCTGCAGGACCAACATGTAGTCTGATACCCATCTGCCTTGGGAGGGTCTAACAATGAACCAGGTAGCCTAACAAAAACACTCCAGTCACACAGCCGGTTGTCAGCGACATCCTTACAAGATCCTACTTCCCTGACTAAATCTGGACTGTGGATTAAGTGTAGTCATTAGTGCTGACTAGTAAGTATTTCGAATTCTCTTCCCAGGTGCATGGTAGAGTAGAAATACATTTCCCTGCCCTTTGGAAGCCGGGAGTGGTCATGCGACTTGCTGTAGCCAATGAAATGTGAGTCAAAGGGTGAGCGCCCAATCACCGCAGCACTGATGGAGCCTCCCTCAGTAAAGATGACAGGGCAGAACCTCTTGGGCAACCTGTGCTGAACGTGGAATGAAAGTGGGAAATCAACCTTGTTTTAAGTCCCTGAGATTTTGTTCCCAGAGCAGACCCTAGCCTATCCCGACTAATGCTGTATCACTGGCACAGTAAGAATACTCAGCGCTTATGTCCTCTGGCTCTGCCAAATCATAGCTTTCACATTATTTCTTTTCTCCATGCTCCTATTGTGCAAGGTGGGAAAGCATCCTTTGCTGGACATGCACCTGTTACACCAAGCAGCTCCACCTGCTAACAGAGGGCAGAGGGGGCATTTGTTCGCATCAGTAATACTCTAAAGGAAGTCACGATGGAGACCACTTCCTTTTCTTCCTACAGGAGGAGGAACCCAAGATTATTCAATTAAAAAATCATCTAAGATTACCATGGCAGCCCAGAGAATGATAGGTATCTGAAGGAGACTTAAGAATGAATGAAAGAACCTGGGAATAATTTAAGAGGGATGGAAATAGTAAGTTATGGTTCACAAACTTCTACCTGAATCAGAATCACCTGAAGGCCTGTCAAAACACAAGTATCGCCCTGACTGGTGGCACAGTGGACAAGGCACTAGCCTGTGAACCCCAAAGGTCGCTGGTTCAATTCCCAGCCAGGGCACATAACCAGGGTGCAAGCCAGGTCTCCAGCCAGGTCCTTACCTGGAGGCAGGTGAAAGGTAACTACATTGATGTCTCTCTCCCTCTGTCTCTCTCCCTTAACCTCTCTCAAAAATAATAAATAAATAAACAAACCAACCACAGGTACAACAGGGTCCTACCCCAGAGCCTCTGATTCAGAAGTCTGGGGTGGGCTCCAGAACATGCGTGTATGACAAGTTTCTGGGTCCTGCTTTCAGTGCTTTGAAAACTATTTCTCTAGAAGGATTTACTCCAAGAAACCAGGGTAAAGGCTCTGCAAGCAGAGTCCATGTGGCCTTAACAGACCCTCTTTGAAGAAGACAAAAAACCAATTTTCCTATCCACCCAACATAGTCTGACAGCTGATATGTGAAGGACAAAATGGTCACCTCAACCTTTCTTTCCTCGCCACATGACATACTACACACAAAATTAAGCCCTTCTTTACAAGATTATAACAATAATCTCATTAGATGGCACATTTTTAAAAAATGGTTTCAGTGAGGGGAAATCATGCTGCTTCACTCACCCTCCAGAGCTCCAGCACGAGGTAAATCCCAGTGGGTTTCAGGAGGAAGCCATTTAGATCATGGGCTGCAGCCTGGGTCTCCAACCTTATCATCACACTTTCCTTCCCAAACCTCCACTACGCATCAGTCTTCTTGCCCTTTGGCCCCACCAAGACAGGTCACACTTCCCTCAGCTGTGATCGACCCTCACACATTTGCACTTAACTTGCTTATCTTAATCCTCCTCCTTCCTCCAGTTAGGGCCAGACACTTCAGAAAAGCCTTCCCCCTCTTTCATCCCCATCACAGACAATCAATCACAAGGTCCTGTCAATTATACCTCCCAAATATCTCCAGAATCCACCCGGCGCTCTTCAGTTTTCAATCTAACTCAACTGGTTATAGATCCTCCATGCGCTCTACTGGCCCTGCTCTCGAGGTCTCTGCCCAGGTGGTTCACCTTGACTGGACAGGACTCCATGTCAACAACATACCTTTCCAGGATGGAGAGGCCTTCCACCATCCCCAAGCCAGATGAGAACGCTCTTTAATCAACTCCCATTGAACCCTTTGTTTCTTTGGTCATGAACACTGATGACATTCGTGATCTCCTGTTTAATTCTCTATCTTCCCAATTCAACCATCAGTTCTCCACAGACAGGACCACAGTTGTCTTACTTGCTGCTGTAACTGTGAGTCTGACGCAACGCAGGCATTTACCAAGTAGTTCATGGATACGTGCAGAATTACCACCTCAGTTCATAGGACTTCTCCCTTTCTCTCTCCCAATGTCTATAGTACTCTGCCTCTTTCAAGGTGCGTCTGGTTGTGTGTCTGGTTATACGATTCACCCACCACCTGAGATAAGCAAGCACTCCTTCTGATAGCCAGGAAATGGACTACAGAGGGAAAACAAGAACCCTGGAATAACTTTCCTTGGAAAGGGAATGGAATTGAGAATGGCTACAGAGCTATTTTAGTGGGACAAAAGAGGCTACCTTCTCAGAAGTGGTCTCTTTTGTTAACGATGAGGAAAAGGAAGTGTGTAACAGAGGTCTTTAGTGATAAAAAGTCTGCATTTCCCAGACATTCCTATTAAAGTTGGTGCCGTCCCAATGTAAGCATGCTAATGGATTCCCTATCCAGACCTTTGATAATGACAGGCACCCAGCTCTCCAGGATGCCTAAGAAGGGAAGTGACCTCAATGAACCTCTTAAAGAGCTCATTGCAAGCTGGAATTCAGAGAATCCATATTCGGGCTGTTTTTATACAATTCTTTCTTGATGTAACATAGTCTTTACCTTCACCCAGTCTCTAATAGTAAAATATTAATGTTTTCAAAGTCAGACCTTCAGCCCCACAGTCTGGCCATCATGTCCCCTAGACCACCGGCACCAAATAACTTAGTAAGCAGCATCTAACTAGGACAAAGGTTAGAGCTGACTGAAGTGATCAAGTGTGGGCAGCATCCTGGCTTTTCCACTTCTAGCCATGCTGGGCAAGTGACTATTTCTTGAGTCTCATTGTCTTCATCTCTAAAATGATAGCAACCTACTCCTCAAGATTACTGTACTAAATGAGGTAGATGCATAAAATCCCCAGTAGAGGGTAAACATGCAAGGAATGTCAGTATTATTATAATTACAGATTTCTAATTTTAAAAGCTCTGTACAATAATGATTCTAAGCTGAAAATACTATAGAGATTAAATGATACGTTTGGAATTCGCTTCAAAAGACTCTAGAGAGTGAGGGGGAGTGTAGAAACAAAATAGGATCGGCCATGTTTGTTTGTTCTGCTTTTTTAAACCTTATCTGAGGATATATTTATTAATTTTAGAGAAGGAAGGAGAGGGGAGAGAGAAGGAGTATAGAAAGAGAGACAGAAAGATGGAGCAAGGGGGAGAGAGACAGAAAGACAGAAAGACAGACAGGCAAGCATTGATGTGTGAGAAAAACAGGGATTAGTTGCTTCCCATACAACCCGACCAGGGATCAAACCCACAACCTAGGTATGTGTTCCTGACTGGGACTTGAACCTGTGACCTTTTGGTTTGCAGGACAATGCTCCAACTAACTGAGATACTTAGCCAGGGCAAAAAATTAGCCATACTTTGGAAATCACTGAATATGGGTAATGAGTATGCTGGATTTATTACCGTACCTCTCTACTTTTGTGTACGTTTGAAATTTTCCCTAATAGAAAGCTTAACTTAAGCCTAAGTACCAAGGGAGGTCCACGCTGTAAAAAATATGAATACTGATCATTTAAGATATTCTGGTCAAGGTGATTGAGCATAAGAAAATTGATTTGGAAAAAAAGTTAAGTCCACGTTTCGGTTAGTTTCTCAAATAGAATGTTCACACAGAACAGTCTCAGATGCATAGAAGGGAACACAGCAGCTTGCACAGGTTTCTCTGCCTTCATTTCTGGGAGAAGAACACAGCATGCCTCAGCTGCACATGCATGTTTAAGGAGCCCACACTGGCACCCCAGAGGCCCTGCCACAAAGGAGCTGAGGAGCAGGAAAGTTCCTATGTCAGGAAAAGCAGTGTAAAGAGCTCAAACTGTTCAGGAACAAAGGGTGTCACAGCCCTCCCCTCCCTTCTAAGCCCTGGCTTGGACTCTTATTCAAGGCTTTCTTTCCAGGCTCCTTTGGCTTAACATGAGACTGTATTTAAGGTACTTTCACTCCAGATGAACGCGTTAGATGTCACTTAAGGAAAAGGATTGTTCAAGGGAAAGAGATGAGGGGCTCTGACAATACCAATCACATCACATCTGCATTTCACCTCCCCCTTCCATCCTTCCCATTCAGACAGGTCTAGAGATGGAAAAACAAAATTCTTGCATTTCATCTTAAGTCAGCAAACCTACTCAGCCGAGAGGGGAAAAACAGTCCAACAAGCTTGGTTTTGGGCAAATGCCTTTAAGCCTCCAAACTCTGCCTGGAAAAGGAGAATGGAGAAGTACTTACCCTTCCTGAAGAATAAATTCACTGTTTTCTGGAGAAAACTGCCCACTCACAGGATGCCTGAATGCTGTGGTCTGCTGGTTATGGCTAAAGAGAAAGAAAGAAAGATAATGAAGGAAAAGTCTTGCAGAGGAAAAGGATTAAAGACACAACAGGCCAGGACTGTCTGAGCACCCTTGGCCATCAAAGATCCACCCCCACCCCCACCCCGGGGTGAGAAGGTGGGCCTTTCTGCTGAGGGGCACTTTAATCTATCACAATCCAGCTGTAGTCAAAATCGAAGAACTATCAGCTCAGGTGCCAAAAGCCACCTAAGACGCAGATCGTTTAATTCTAGGGGAGTGTTGGCTCCCAGAGAACACTATTGCGCCTCAGGAGAGACAGTCCATGAGGCACAGACTCCCACAAACTGCGAGGCTTAGCAAAAAGTTACTTAAGGCGGCATGAGCTAACACGAGAATGAAGGAAAGCAGACGCCACTTTCAACAGCTTTCAAAACCCATGAACCAAGGAAAGAATTCTAAGAATTAACCACCCACCCAGAAAAATCCATCTTCTTAAAATTCTTCTCCCTACTACAAAATGTCTTCACTTCGGTGATGGGATATAAATGTATGGGCACGCCCCTGCAACATGACCTGCACAATTTCAACACTGACGAGGTTCTATCACCCTTGTGAAGAGGGATCAGCTTCCACGCCAAGCGGACAGGCACAACCAGCGTGTGTAGGTGTTTTGTTTTCACAAAGGCTACCTCGTTCTTTGAAAGGAAGGAGGAGCTGGCTCTAGAGGCTGCTGCTTTACCTTCTGAATAAACTAAACTAATTTAACCTCCTTTTTTTCAAAGAATCTGATTTGGTTTAAAATGTTTTCCCCAAAACAGTCATTTGAGAAATTTTAGAAAATATAGACAGATAAAAGAAAAATGGCCACCCATGATCTCACCATCTAGAAACATACCTGGGTCTAGTCTTCCTAGCTTTTTTTTTTCCTTTTATTTAAGAAAAAAGTTATTATTTTACTATAGTTAGAAACCTGCTTTTATCACATTCTACGAACAAAGAAAATTTCCTATGTCATTAAGACTTCTTTATTTAAAATAGCTGAATAATAGTCTCATTATATAATTTTTTTCATATAATCAACTGTTCAAAAAAATATTCACTGGCCATTGGTGCACTTTAGGAGCTGGAGAGACGGCATTAACCAAAAGTCCTTACGCCATGGTCCTTACATTCTAGAAAGAGTAACATTCTTCTAATGCTGGACATTACAGGTGCTCCTTCCCCACCCCACTATTATAATAAATACATCTTTGACTATAGGCTCATTCTGCAATCCAAATTATTTCCTTAGGTTAAAGTCTCAGAGGCAAAGTGGCCAGGGCATGGTCCTGTCTTCAGGTTCCTATCACAGATGGTTAAAATGCTTTCTTTCGTTGTCAGAGTCAAAAATAACATCTCGGTTTGGTAGTGTTATGACATTAGCCCCATCTCCAAATTGAGCACTGTGCCACTCCATGTACTAGATTTAAATGAGCACAGCATGAGAGGGCTTAAGAAGAAATCTCTAGGCCTACAAAGACTTTCTTATTCTACCCTGGAGCCTGGTCAGTGCATCCTGCTCTCTGGTGTCTGGGATAAGCTGGTACTGAGGTTAGAGCAGCCTGAGTCCTGATAAAGCCAAATGTGAGGCAGGCAGGGCCAGGCTGCCTCCTTGCCCTGCAACACTGCCTCAGCCCAGCATCCTCTCACCCCTCCCCACCACTGCCAGCCTCCCGACTCCCAGCTCCCGGTTCCAGGGCAGCCCTTGGAATCCTACAACCTCATCTGGCAGGCAGCAGCCTGATCTTCCCCCAAAAAATCAGAGATAAGACACAAGCATCTAGATAAGGATGGGAAGCAGGCTCCCTTAACACCTGTTCCAGAAATCCTTGCACCATGTTCAAGGGTTAGGCTTTAGTTACACCCAGCTCCTTTTAGAGAATCATCTCTCTTTACCAGGGAATTTGAAAACACAAAATGTTACCCTGCCTCTTTCCCCCTGCAAGAAAAATCATCTTGCACATAATGGGAATAACAATAAAGCAACACTACCGCTATCCACTATCACTTCTCAGGGTTGCCCCAGTCCAAAAAGCCTTTTCTTACACATATTAACTATTAACAGTGTCAGCCCCATCTTATGAATGAGGAAATGGCTCAGAAAGATTAAGTGACTTGCTCAAGATAACTTCATAACTTCATCAATCAGTGACAAGACTGGGACATGAATCCAGGTCTTCTATTTCTAAATGGGATGCTCTTTGCATGGTAACCTGCTGTCCCCTTCACTTAGGGGTCTGTGGGGGCTGGCAGCTTCTAGCCATGACAGAAACCCCTACAGACAAGGCATCAGGAAACAGCACCATGCACTGCTACTCCCTCTTCCCCTCTTCCTCCATAGTTCCTCTTCTGCCTGGGGCCAAAGTGTCACTGGCCATGCCAATGTGGCACTCAGTAGCCCCCAAACAGCCCTGGGGCCTATTACAAGTTCAGCTGGGTGGGACTGTGGTAGAATCAGGCAAAGAGCGAATCCTCTCGTGCTTGGAGCAGCAGCCAGCAAACACCTCATATACCCCACAAACCTTAATTCCTGGGCTCCCCACACCCAACTCAGAGCAGCTTAAATAAGCCCCAAGTCTTGGGTAAGTAAATCCTGAGCTGGACGGTACAGGCGCTAAGATGAATTTTACATTCTAACACTAGAAGAGATTTTTAAAGTGGACAAAAATACAGTTGTCATTTCATCCAATCTAGAGGCAGCTCCCCAACCTTTTCTCTCTAACATGAACACTGTCTTTTTGGCCAAAAAGGTTGTCGGCCAGTGTCATCACCATCATCGTCTACGTTGATCTAAAGCTTTAAATGTGGCTATGTTCATCCTTGCATTTGACCCTCCCAAGAACCCACTGAGTAGGGTAGATATTTTTATCCCCATGTTACATAATAGGAAACTGAGGATTCGGGTAACGGGAGATTATTGGAACAATAACTTTCAAGAAAAAAAAAAAGGACTCATGTATTGAGAAAAGTGAGGAACCAAAATAATGCCTCCAGGATACTGAGAGGCCTTAACATTTGATCATTTCCGATCAAACTCATCCAACTTGCTAATCACAAAGCCTCTGGTTCAGTAATTTTAGAGCCAAGGAAGAAGAGCTGGGTCCTTGGGGTATTTCATCTCACTCAATCTTACCAAATATCCAGTAGGGCAGGCCGTGTTTCATCACGCCAGCCCACGGGGAGAAAATTGAGGCCCAGAAAGGATAGATCAGAAGTCCCCAGCCTTTTTGGCACCAGGGACCAGTTTCATAGAAGACAATTTTTCCACGGACTGAGTTGGGTAGGGGTGGGAGGTATGGTTTCTGGATGATTCAAGCATATTACATAGAAGCTCACTCCCTGCTGTGTGGGCCGGGCTTAGGGACCCCTGGGGTAAGTGACTTGCCCTCAGTGACAGTCAATCCCTGTGTTCCTGCACACCACCACCCTTCTGATCTTCCTACCACTCCAGGCTCACCCTTACCAAACCAAGGCTGCTGTTAAATGCTGCAACCCCATATCCATTATGGAGATTGCCAAAGTTTCTGACTTTTCCTGCCGTCTCCCCAAAGTCCTGAAGTCACCAGCCTGCCCGTTTCCGGATTTTCTAAAACCCATGAAGAAGTTCACGTACTATAACCCTCTCTCAAGACACATTTAGCAGGCACAGACAAATCCCCTGAAATACCTGTTCTTAAACCTGAATTGCCACCTTGCTCCTCGGTAGTGATAGAGAGGGCCCAGCTGGAAGCCAGGTGGCTGGTTCCAAGGAAGCAGAGCCCCCCATACAGAGGCTTCTGTTTCTCTGTAGCTACGCTACTGAGAGTAACTTGGCACATGAAGTAAAGCACAGCCTAGCCTTTATTCTTCCATCCCACTCTTCCTGCCAGAATAGTCCCTCCACGCTGAACAGCCACCAGTCTAACCTGGGAAAGGACCAGGGAGCACGGACAGAGGTGGCAGGAAAGATGGTCCCTGTGAAGACGGGCCATGGGTAACCATCCACATAAGCACATCTTCTCAGGCCCCGGGCTGGGAAGGACTTGGGTTAGGCCCTAAAGAAGTTCCACAACAAACACCAGAGCCTGGACAAGAGAACAGGGCAAGGACCAGGGAGAAGTAAAAACCAACTTGAGCTCAATGTAAGGAAGAGCCCACCTCCAAGGACACACAGGGCTAGTAGTCAACATGTAAACAGGTTCTATAATTTCTTGCAACATTTTTGGAAGATTAATTTTTCATGCATATAGATTTCAACTCTAATGTGAGCAGAGACTGGTTGGTTAAACATATAGATTCCAATTACTTGTCCTGGCTGACATGGCTGAGCGGTTGGAGCATTGTCCCATAACCAAAAGATTTCGGGTTCAATTCCCATTCAGGACATATACCTAGGTTGCAGGTTCGCCTCCAGTCCAGGCCCGACCCAGCCTGTACAACCCCCAGTCCTGGAATGGATGCCCCGTCTGGGTGTGTATGGAAGCAACCAATCCATGTTTCCGTCACATCAAAGTTTCCCTCTCCCCCTTCCTCAAAATAAGTAAATAAATAATAAAAGCAAATTGAAATGTCCTCGGGTGAGGAAAAAAAAGGAGATAACAATTACTCAGCATGGCAACTTTTTGGCAGGTCCAGAAGTTCTGTAGTTATGCGAATGGTGCTCAAGAGTGGAGGTCAGAGAGCCCTGATGAATCTGGTTTTCTGACAGCAGTCGTATTGGTATGCTGAGAGTGTGACCAAGTTGCTCTGTCAGCATTAGCCCTTATCTGGCCTTGCCATAAAGAGAAGAAACAGCTTAAAATGTAAGAAAATATCCAGCCTCAAAGCCTAAGGAAGGGCTCTGCCAAGGTTCTATCTCATTGGAATGCTCAGTGGCACGTGCTGCCCTGGACCTCCTGGCTCCTCAGTGCCACTCTGAGAATACTGCAAAAGAGCCACCCTGCAGGCCTGAAGCCACTTTCCGTACTGCCTCCAGGCTAGTTAGGGCACTTGCTGTCTATGTTTCAAATCCCATTGTCTCAGGAAAGCCAAGGATTCTGCTGACCTCACATGCTCTTAGTTAGGTCCCAAACTTGGTAACTGAAACTCCAAGAACTCAAGAAACTGCCTCCCCATCTTCTTCAGTTTTCATTTGGGCTACAGTCAAGGCACAGCGGCTCAGAGCTGAAACCACTTTCCACATTCCCTCAACATTTCATAAGATCTTTTTTTGCTTTATTTTACTTGACTTAGCTTTTGCAAAACTGCTCATTTAGTGCAAAGTGTCAACGCTATTCTTGCGGCGCTTCCAAAGAGGGCTGAGAATCTGACCCAAGTGGTCTTTGGAGTTCACACTATTTTGAAAATGTCAAGATTTTCAACAGCTCTCTGCACATGGGAGTTAACTCTGACAGGCCCTTCTTTCAGCAACATTGGAGTCAGGTCTTGATGAGCTGCCATGTGGTCTCCCTACCCCCTCCAAGCAGAAACAATACTAAACCAGCCACCTTCTGCCTGGAGCAACAAGGTGGCTGAAGCAACCAGCCACCTTCGGCCCATAGCCTTGAGGTCAGAAGGTCTGGGTTCAAACCAGATCAAACCAGCTCATCTTCTGAGCCTCAGTTCTTCCAATTGCAAATGAAGAATAATATCCTTCCAAAAGGTTGTTGTGAGGATGAAATGAGGGAACATACATTAGAGAGCCTTGCACAATACCTGGCATACCGAAGGCATTCAATTCACATCTGCTAACCCTGACTGTGCCTTGATTAGGGCAACGACTGCTGGTATCTGAATTTTAACAGGGCCAAAATAGAATGAGCCTCCTCACTCTACCCCCACCAGACCTGATACTCCTCCTCTGGGCTTCCTCACTGCCACTCACGGCATCACTCCAAGCTCCTTACCTTGGCTGAGAAGATCCTAAATGACTTGAACCGTGCCTAGCTCCTCCTCTTCTTATATCACTCTCCTTCCCCATCCCATCGTGGTCACACTGACCTCTCTTTGGCTCCTTGAACACCAAGCACCTTCCTATGCAGCAACCTTTGTGCCAAACTGTCCTTTCAGCCTGGATGCTCTTTCCCCCACTCTCATGACTGGGTCCTTGTCATTCAAACCTCAGCACAGTCATCCCCCTCTCTGTGCCCCACACTGCCCTCTGAGGTAAGCTCCCAGTCACTTCACAGCACATGGTCCTATTTTAATTATTACTGTTAGTTTTCTTACTTATGTGTTTGTTATTATCAGGCTCCCTGACTAATGTGTGTACTTCCTTGCCCGTGTATTTCCTGCTATTATCAGCCTATAACAGTGGGTAGCACTGTTACATTTGCCAAATGAATGAATGAAAAAGAACTAAGGAGACTCCTGCCTTAATGTCAGGCCATGCCTCCAAATAGGCTCACTAACCCTCTAAGAGTCTGGACTCAGGTGACAAAGAGACTAGAATCTAAAGTGTCATAAGCCACAGAAGGCAGTGGCTTTTGGCTCTTACTACCAAAGGAAGAAGAATGAGACACTGACATGCCAAGAATGCTTCATCCTTGGCTCTTTCCCAACTATGTTACAATATAATTTGGAGAAATTAGCCCTCCCCTGCCACATCCCCACCCCTGCAAGGAAAGTTAATACACTCAGGATCAAAGAATGGAATGCAAACAACCAGAGAGGAAATGACTGATTAAAAACACATAGGAGGATAGTACAAACATTACCTGTATATCCCCTTTGTGAACTGGGAGAGTATTTGGTGTGAAACCCACAATTTAGTGACTGATTATATGCTCTCTCATATTGCTCTCTACTTATTTCAAGCGTGTTTGTTCTCCTCACTCCTCCCCTATCTTCAGTAAGATCCTAAGTGCCTGCAGGGCTGGGAGCAGTCATCCACTTGTATCTCACACCTCTCCTGCAGCACAGGACAGTACTGTCTCAACAGCCTGCACACAAACACACAGCACCTTGAGGGAGGGGCTGTGCAGAACCCATCCGTTTGCTAATGTCAGCAGCCTGACAGCACAGATTCCCCAGAGAGAGTGGGCGAGGCAGAGGCCCACAGCCCTCATAAAGGATCCTACACTCAGGCTGAGAGGCTGCGCCAGTCCTGGGGTGCATGACACAGTCCCAGGAAGAGCCTTCCCCATTCCCACCACACCTGACTCAATCACACACCCCACTAAGGCAGAGACACCAAAATCCAGCCAAACCCTAGACCCACCACCCAGAGGGGGAGTTGGGAACTATTCCCGTCACCCACAGGTGCCAAAGCGGGTGTTGCCTGGCCCAGACAGAGCTGAGTGTAAGAATCACAAAATTAACTGAGTGAACTTGAAGCTCTCACATCTTGCAAAGAGGGAAGTCTATCCTTTCAAATGTTGAATTAAACAGACTGAAGTCATCCAGCATGATTGGGAAAGTTCTACTATATTTCCTTAGACTCTCCAGATGCTTTCAGATCCACTCAGTGGCAAACTCATTTCACAAATTGCCTCTTCTGACCCAGTAACCCCTGCTGTAAACCTGCCTGCTTCCCAAGTTCCCATGTGAAGCCTTAGTACTTAGGATTGCTACTTGATTCATAGGATGTTTTAATTGTGTCTTCATAGGACCTCAATAACCATGAAAAGATTAAAGCCAAACTCCTGATAGGATGAGGAAATCAAACCTAGATAGCCTTCTCTTCCCTTATTCTCTTTTCAAAAAGGTGGCAGGGAGCCCTGGCTGGTGGCTCCATGGAATGGTGCCAGGCTGCAAACCCAAAGGTCACAGGTTCGATTCCCAGTCAAGGTACATAACCAGGTTGCAAACCAAGTCTCCAGCCAGGTCCGTAGCTGGAGGCAGGTGAAAGGCAACCATACATTGATGTCTCTCTCCCTCTGTTTCTCCCTCCCTTCCCTTCTCTCTAAAAATAAAGAAATAAAATTTTAAAAATAAAATAAATAAAAAGGTAGCAGGGAAGCAACATATTAGGAGCTAAGGCGCCAGTTTTGTTACTACCAAACCAGTTCCAGCCCCCAGGCGGAAACTGCCTCTCTGGGTTTCCTCATCTCTCCAAGGTGGAGTTAGACTCTCCATGAAGAGAGGCCACAGGAGGCCTGCAAGAGCATGAAAACCTATACCATTCAGAGCCACAGAGACCAGAGTTCAAATCCCATCTCTGTGCTTGACCTTGAGTGAGGTAATGCTCTTTCTGAGAGTTGGTTTCTTTATCTGTAAAAAGAGAAGCCCACTGCAACCTGACAAGATTGCTATGAAAAGTACTGATAATGTGTCTGGCCTACAGCAGACACTGAAACTTCAGTGCCCCATTACATTTTTCTTTGCTAGCTCTAAAACTCCACTCTAATCGAGGTGTTTTGTCTTTTTCCACCTTGCAAACTCCAGTATTACTATCCTGCCATAGAACAGCACCTCAAAACACATTTTCTACCTCTTGAGTTACGGCACAATACCCAGCCTCCTGTTTCAACTTCCACTTAAAGATCTTGCCTGCCAGGCAAAGGAGTTTAAGATCAAGAGGCACCTTCCCTCAGCCACACTTCTGTCCCTCCCTGGGTTGAGCCCCATGATTCAGAAAGTGCAGCCTAAGAAAGCAAGCCTTCCAGCAGGCCACAAAGTTCTAAATCTGCACAGGAAATATCTTTGACCTCAGAGAACACCCCGTTTTACACTTCTGTTTTAATGCTCATCAACAAGCCGGGTTCCTTACGTGTAAAATGAGAAGGCCAGACCAGCTGATGTTTTCGGGATCTCCTAGCTCTGAGGTTCAGTTCAGACTACTGCTGGGAGCCACAGGCTGAAATGTAACAACGTAATTGAAAACACAAAGGAACCAGGCACAACAGCTGTCCTCCCCAATGTCACTTGCCAACAGATTATCCTTTGTAATGACATTAGGGAGGTGTAGCTAATGACACTTTTGTCCTATTTATTCCCAATTAAATCAGATTGTTTGCTGCCCTTTTAACTGAAGGCGCTCCCACCGTGCCATAGAAACTCCCTTTCTCTCCGTTGTCATCATTACGTAGATTTCATGAATCAGACTACATGGCAGCAAACTGAATCCTTATAAAACCAATACAGGACTAACCTGCTCTCCTGTTCTCGCTGGCAAAAGCAGCAGTCACACTCCTTTCCTTGAGTTTCATGGTGGCCTCGTGAACACCCCAGTTCAGACCAGGCGGGGAGAGAGAGACGGGGAAGGAGAGGGAGGGAGGGAGGGCCCAGCCACCTGCAGAAGGAAAGCAGAGGCTCCCAGCCCACCTGCTTGCTCTCTGTTTCGATTCTGGAGCAGCTGCCTCCCAACGGTGTTATGAATCTAGCAGCCGCTTGCTCCTACTCATTCATTCTATCTCCTCCCCACCCCGATCCAAAATTTGGCAACAGTGCGGGAACAGAGTTCCAGCTCTGAGTCACCACCCCGCTGTGGCCAAGCGGAGTCCTGGCTGGGGGTAAACAGCCAGGCAGGTGCTGTGTATCTCCAGACCTCAGTTCTTCTGTTCTTGGAGAAGGTGGGGTTGGCCGCCCCTCCAGAAACAGGACATAGAAACACCCCCACCTAACAGGCTCCGGAGTCCGAAGGAATTACTCAGTTTTCTTCTGCCACACTGTGGTTGAAATCAGCCCGACATAGAGCCTTTGATGGAGAAGTGACGGCTCCTATACCAACCACTACGGGTATCTCCACCTTTCGAAAGTTCGTATTACACCTCTCATTTTTATAAAACGCCCATATTGGTACCGGTTCTTGCTAACTACAAGAAATCCAAAGAGGATTTTGGCTTCTACAAAAAAAGGTGGAAAGTGAAAGCAGCGCTTGAGCACTTGTCCTGCAGCCAGTGGTTAGAGGTGGTGCATCCCCTCTCCCCCTGCGCAGTGACAGTGGCACCACCGAGCTCCTTCCAGGGACTGCACTCAGCATCAAGGTGCTATGGCTTCAAACTGTCTGTGAGCACCTGTGCCTTATCTCAATTTATTCTGTGCCTGCAGGCATTTACTGTGTTAGTAACATTTTATGTTTTATGTGTAATTTGGTATGATTAGTATGATTAATGAGTTATTTGGGGGCAGGGTCTGGGAACACTCAAAACATTTTCCACATAGCTGAGTGGTAATTATGTCTTCCCTTTGCACTATTGCAACTTGTGAAATGTTCCACAGAAAAGGTCTGCTTTCAGGTAGCAGGGGGAAACCTGGTCAGGGCCAGGAAGGGCTTGAGCAGTTACAAGCCAACATACCTACGCCCCCTAGGAACAATCTGTGATTCTTTCATCACTGCTTGGGTGGCTAAAGTTCAATCAGCATCAATTTAACCATGTGGCCCTCACTCCCAGAAAAGACTTAGAAAAGAGAAAGTGAGAGGGGTCACAAAGGGAAACTAAGTGTCTTCGCTGCCTTTGGCTTTATCACCAGGGCCTCAGATCAACGCCGTGGCTCTTTGCAACCGATGTCTACAACCAATGCAGTCACAACACAGGTGACCACAAGTGATACAATATGAGGTCTATCCTGAAAGTATCGGCTGCATAAACTTTTTTTTTTTCTTTTAATTTTATTGTTGTTGTATTACATCCATCCCTTTTTTCCTCCCCTCTGTCCCCCTCCCCACCCACCCTTTCCCCCCAAAGTCAATCCCACCTGTTGTCCATGTCCATGGTTCCTTTATACTAGGTTCTTATCTAAGCTGCTCCCCTTCTTTGCCTCTGCCTCCCCCCTCCCCCCTCCC